>CM077162.1:46259846-46338091 GCA_039583875.1 Platanthera guangdongensis
GTCATTTTCCTTAGTTGGTGTTTTCTCCTGCGTTGTTTTAAGATGGGTATTTCGGTTGTTGGTGTTTCTTCTCGCTCATTTTGACGGCCGAATCGTGAATTATGGCCAGTGTTTTGGTTGATGCTCTGTGAGGGTGGTGTGGTGTAAAGCCTTGGTGTCACCGTTTTGGCCCCAAATGGGCTGGTTTTTTTATGGTGTAGAGCACCATTTTTGGCCCCTAATGCGCTTGTTTTGTTATGGTGTAGAGCACCATTTTTGGCCCCGATTGGGCTGTTTTTTTTGTGGTGAAGAGAGCACCACTTTGGCCCCGATTGGGATAGTTTTTATGGGTGTGTAACACCTTAGGGCTGCCACCGTTGAACCCTTGAGTAAGACTTTACCACTGCTAATAATTCACAAGCTAGTTCATTCCTTTGTTATTTTGGCATATGCTTGCCTTGTGGCTCCTGCAGATTTTAGCAGGGTATGTTGATCCTCTCCCGCACTTGGTACATTTTAATCCTGCCTTGGGTAGTGTGTTAACTTTGCTATTCTCAATTTCCTTTTGTTCATGTTATAGCATTTGATGTGGGGTTGGTAAACCCTCTTTGATTACTTATGGATCTAATGCTCCGTTTCTTTTTCTTATATACTTGCTGATGTATTCTTTCTTTGAATGCCTCAGGTCCAGGTTGTAGGCGACTGAGCGGTTAGTGTTTTGGTGGAGTTTGCTTGTGGCCTCCGGGTAGCTGAGGTTGCTGTCCCTCGATTTGGTGAGGTAGTTTTCTTCTTCTGTATAGACATACATACTCACTAGTGGGTTCGTGTCAGGTTGTTGACGCCCAATGGTGGCTCACTTTTGATGCTTAATATGAACTGAGTACTGCTAGTTTTGTCTTGTTTTGGCGGTTGTTTACTTGTTTCTGGGTTGTTTTATGCTAGGTTACACGTTAGGTATTTTAAACCCTAAACATCTTATATATGTACCTCATGCATAACATATTTATAAAATGAACCCTTACTTTCCAAATGACGTAAAAACTACATTTTATACTACGATAAAACCTAGAGTCATGAATTCCATAAGTTCCTCCTTGGGGACACTTATGCTCATGTAGGAAGTCAAATCAACTAAACCAAAGTATTTTCCGTTGCGTATAAAGATATTTTTTTAATTATGTACTAGCTGATCCACGGTGCCGAGGGATACGACCATCAAATGAACTGGTTTTCCTTCATATTAACCGATGATTTTATCCAAAGACGTAGATTCTGGAGTTTTGCCGGTGTGCGTGCAGTTATACCTTGCACGTCGTGGCATCATAAAACTTATTTTCTCTTGCTCTGATAACATTTAAATATTTGAGAAAATGCGGGTTGTGACAGTTGGTATCAGAGCCAGGTTTGCTTGACAATTGGTCGGGCAACCTTTCCTTGTTAGTGTGAGTTATTTGCAACATACCATACACACACTGAGGTGTCATCAGTATGTCTTGGCTGAAGCACGAACACGACACTCATAAGCATGACAAGAAGTATCCGGGGCATATTATAAAGTATGGGATGCATAATATGTGTCTTGATATGGATCCACCATAGGTGGCAACATGTGAGGGTTATGTAGTATGAGATGCATAACCTCACCACATGGCTGCGACTAGCGTGTTTTCTTTTTTCATTGCATGTAATGTTATGTAGTATGAGATGCATAATATTGCATGTGTACGCCGCTCATAACATGCATTAAGGCCTTTTTAGAATGCATAGTACAACATGCATAACAGAACATTGCGTAAGCACAACGTGCCAAGCTAAAGATTTACATGATGACACATGTACACACATGGTTTTGAGTCAAAAAGAAATATAAAATTCATGCATTCATGGTCTAGGCACATGAGTTGTGTGATGAGGGTGACTCATTGTAGGTTAGGCATAACATCATCATGAAAAATCCCCAGAGCAAGTTAGCAGTTGAAGTTCATATGTAAGTATGTGTGTCTGTACCGAGTCGTTTTGTTCTAACAGTTGGGCTAGGTCTTGATTCGTGCTAATTCGCTTATCGGATGTCGAAGCGTCCTGTGACAAGACAGACACTCCAGTCTGAGGGAGAGTCTTCGGGTGCCAAAATAATGCAATGATGGAAAGTCTGCGACATAGTAATGAGGCCTTGGCAAGACAGATGGTGGATGTGCAGTCCCAGATCCAGTCTATGGTTTCTGTGGTGTCTGGGCTAGCTCCGAGGGTGCATACCCCTACTGTGGGTTCAGATGTTCCTACCCCTCCTGCTCCTCTAGTACCTCCCGTAGGGGTTCCACCCGGGATGACATTTATCTCCCAGTTTCAGCGACTTGGACCACCTACTTATGATGTAAAAGCGGATTTCATGGTGTTGGATGATTGGTTGATAGCAATTGAGGAGATGTTTTCCTACTCTAGCGTTACTGCTGATCAGAGAGTGATGATCGCTGCATATCAGCTTAAGGGGTTAACAAAGAGTTGGTGGTTGCGAGAAAAGGAGAGCTTGATGGAAGGATGATCTTGGGAGACTTTTAAGGGGATGCTCCTAAGGAAGTTCTTACCCTCGGTCGAGCAGGACCGGTTTATGAACGAGTTTTTACATCTGAAACAGAGCCAACTTACAGTTAGTGAGTATGAGATCGAGTTCAGAAAACTGAGTCGGTTTTCCCCCGGCATGGTAACGTCCGAGGCAGATCGAGTTAAGCGTTTTCTTGGTGGCCTAAGACATGATGTGCAGCAGTTAGCAAGTGCTTATGGAGCTACAAGCTATGCTGGCATAGTGGAAGCAGCTTTGAGAGTTGAGGCAATTGAAAATGCTAAGCAAAGAGGGAAGTGGATGAGGGAAGATAAGAGGAAGCTAGTGGAAGGGAAGAGCCCTCAGGTGTCTGATGCTGCTTCAAGGAAGAAGAACAAAGTGATTTGTAGCTTCTGTGGCCGGCCAGGCCACCCCTTTGAAAGATGTTTCAAGAGGATATGAGCTCAGAAAAAGGAGCAGGTTCATGCGATTCAGGGTGCTCCTCAGAGGGATTTGGTGTGTACCTTATGTGGGAAGATGGGGCATGATGTTTCCCGTTGCTGGTTAAAAGATAAAGTTTGTTATCAGTGTAGACGTAAGGGGCACATCAAGACTCAGTGCCCACAGTTCCAGCCTGTACTTCAGCCAGTGACACTCCAGGCATTGCCACCGCCTCAGCGCTTGGATAAAGGCAAAGGAAAGTTGAACGTGATTTCTTCTGAGGACGCTCAGACCTCAACTCAGGTTGTATCATGTTCGATTTTCTCCCTCGTTCTAATGGTTTAGTTCGTATGATAGCTTTACCAATTGTTTTCTTAGATACGTGTGCACTGTTCTATTAAACTTTAAGGTAAAGAATCGTTGGGCGCGTGTTCTTTTCGACTCTGGCGCTACCCACTCATTTGTGGCTAGAGCCTTAGTGGACCGGTACTGTTTGGAACCAGACCGAGTGGGGGATGCCTTTTGTGTCAAGTTCCCTTCTGGTGATTATGTGGTTTCAAATTAGGGCATTCTGGATTGTCCGATTGTATTGGGGGATTTCTTACCTAAGTCAGATCTGAAGGTAATTGACTTGGAAGACTGATGTTATCTTAGGCATGGACTGGTTGTCGAGATATGGTGCTGTGATCCAGTGCAAGGGTAAGCGCTTGGACTTCAGAAAGGACAACGGTCAGCCTGGGAGTATTTATGGTGATTCGTGCCAGGATTCTCCAGCTATTTCTGCGGTTTGTGCTCGGACGTTGTTAGTTCCCGGATATTTTGCTTGTTTGGTCTCAGTTATGGAGACTGTTTGTAGTTTTCCGCATTTAGAAGAGATTCCTGTTGTGCGCGAGTTTTCAGATGTTTTTCTTGATGATCTTCCTGGTCTTCTGCCTGACAGAGATGTTGAGTTTGTGATATATTTGGAGCTGGGTACGCATCCTATTGCAAAGGCGCCATACTGGATGGCCCCGCGAGAGCTGGCAGAGTTGCGTATCCTGCTGGATGAGTTGTTAAAAAAGGGTTTTATCAGACCAAGTTCGTCACCTTGGTGTGCACCTGTTATATTTGTTAAGAAGAAAGATGGATGAATGCGGCTTTGCATCAATTATCGAGAACTAAATAAAGTCACTATTAAGAATAAGTATCCTCTGCCAAGGATTGACGATCTATTTGATCAGCTACGTGGTTGTTTGGTGTTCTCTAAGATTGATCTTCGTTCTGGTTATCATCAGCTTAAGTTCCGTGAGTCAGACATTCCACAGACTGCTTTTCGATCAAGACATGGGCATTTTGAATTTCTAGTAATGTCGTTTGGTTTGACCAACACACCCTCTGATTTTATGGATATGTTGAACCAAGTATTCAAGGACTTTCTGGATAAGTTTGTAGTTGTGTTTATTGATGATGTTCTTGTCTATTCCCAAAATGCTGAGGAGCATGATCAACATCTGCGTTTGGTTTTATCTGCTTTGAGGGACCATATGTTATTCGCCAAATTGATTAAGTGCGAGTTTTGGTTGCCTCAGGTTTTGTTTTTGGGCCATGTGATCAACATGCATGGGATTTCAGTTGATCCAGAGAAGATAGCTGCAGTGATGGAGTGGAGAAGACCGGAGACACCTAAGGAGATTAGGAGCTTCTTGGGGTTGGCCGGCTATTACAGAAGATTTGTGGAAGGTTTCTCTACTTTGGCTGCACCTTTGACTCTATTAACCCAGAATAATGTGGCTTTTGATTGGAATGATAAGTGTGAGGAAGCATTTCTTGAACTCAAGAACAGATTGTGTATTGCTCCTATTTTGAATCTGCCTACGGAGGGCATGGGTTATGATGTTTTTATGGATGCATTGCATGTTGGGCTTGGATGCGTGTTGATGAAAGATGGAAACGTAATTGCGTATGGGTCCAGACAACTGAAGACGCATGAGAAGAACTACCCTACACATGATTTGGAATTTGCAGCTATTATATTTGCGCTAAAGTTGTGGAGACATCTACTTTATGGCACGCAGTGTAAGATTTTTACTGCTCATAAAAGTTTTAAATATGTCTTCACCCAGAAGGAATTAAATTTGCGCCAGCGGCGATGGTTGGAGTATGTTGCCGACTATGATGTTGAAATCCAGTATCATCCGGGCAAGGCTAATGTGGTGGCCGACGCCCTAAGTCGGAAGATGGGAAAGATTTTTAATCTCTCCGCCGATCGATTAGTGGAAGAATTCTTATTGATAGATATTTCTATAGGGTGCGGTGACTTGCAGAGTAGTTTGGTGGCAGCCAAACCTTCTTGGATTGCGCTGACGCGGTTGTATTAGAAGGATGACCCAGATTTGTTGCACTTATCTCTTCGAACTGAGAAAGGGGAGTTACCTGATTTCCTGATCGATGCTGCGGGTACGTTGATGTACCGCGACAGATTTTGTGTCCCCGCTGTTATGGACATCCGTGATATGTTATGCAGAGAAGCTCATGGTTCGAGCGTTGCTTACCATCCAAGATCTACCAAGATGTATCATGATTTGAAGCATATTTCCTGGTGGACTGGGATGAAGGGAGATATAGCCAGATTTGTGTCGGAATGCTATACTTGTAAGCGTGTCAAGGCCGATCATGGAAGACCTGGTGGCAAGTTGACACCTTTGGAAATTCCAACCTGGAAGTGGGAGAGCATTTCGATGGATTTTATTACAGGTCTACCGAGATCTCCTAGAGGATACGATTCAGTTTGGGTGATCGTGGATAGATTAACGAAGTGTGCTCACTTCATACAGTATAAGCTGAATTATCCAATGAAGAAAATAGCTGAACTGCATGTGAATGAGGTTATTCGATTGCATGGTATTCTAGTCAGCATCATTTCGGACCGAGACTCACGGTCTACATCTTGCTTCTGGAAGAGTTTACAAGACGGTTTGGGTACGGATTTAAAACTTTCTTTTAAGGGGAGTGACTGTAGCACCCCCGGTTTTTCGAAGATTGTGTAATCTTCGTTTGGCGTTACGTTGGCATATTTTTGTCCTTTTCCACTGTTACAGCGTAGTCTTCGCTCTTTCAACCATTTAGTGGCTTGTTTAGTAGCCTGTTTGCAAGATTCCCTAGCAAGCCAGAGTCTGTTTTGGTGACTCGGTGGTGTCTCTTCGGGATGCTTGTGTTTTGGCTTTGGGCAAGGTTAGCTCGAGTTTTGTTTGTCGGATGATGATTTCGACTTCGCCATTAGATTCGTAGCATGGGTATTTAGCTATGGTGTGAATTTCATTAACTTCCGAGATCGTTTGCTCGGGACTAGCTTTGCTAAGACGTTGATATGGATATAAGGTTATCACCTGTTGTTGCTAGTTTTCTCCCTATGTGTAGTTCCTCGACAAAAATTCAGATAAAAGAGAGGAATGTCAAAATATTTGGATTTGGTAAAAAAAAATTATATGACACGGCTTGGGACACGGGCTTGTCACAGGACATGTCCATCTCGGGTTGAGCAGTGGACCGCGTGGTCGACGAAATTTTGGTCGACGAAGTTTTCGGGAAGGTCACGCCCGGTGACACAGGCGTGACATTGGGTGTGACGGGGGGCGTGTCCTCCTCTGGTTGACGATTTTCACTCGATGATTATCGAGTGTCGAGAGGAGGGGTACACGACCTGTGACACGGGCATGTGACAGGGCGTGTCCCGCGGTGTTGACGAACCTCGCTCAACGAAGTTCGTTCGACTAGTGTCAAGTGTCGAGAGGAGGGGTACACGGCCTGTGACACGGGAGTGTCACAGGGCATGTCCCGTGGGTTCGACGAACTTCGATCGATGAATTTCTGTGCTCGACGAACTTCATTCGGCGATTTGTCTTCGCTCGACGAACTCCGCTCGATGAAGTTCGCTCGACGAGTGTTGAGTCACGGGTTACATGCCCTGAGTCACGGGCATGACCGGGCCAACACGGGCGTGTACCCTAGCCGTGTTCAGTCTGGATAAGCCCAAATGGTCGGTTGTGTGCTACTTAAGGTACACGCCCGGTGACACGGGCGTGTCACAGGGCGTGACAGGGCCGAAAAATGATTTTCCCCAGAACTTTTCAGCCGTTCATTCTCCTTATTTTGGATCTAAGGGACCAGATTTCTCCCCTGTTATACTAAGGCTGAGAATGAGCAGTTCTCTTCTCATTTTCCATTTCACCGTCTCCTTCTCATTCCCCGTTTCTAAGAGAGAGAGAGAGAACAAGAGAAGGACAGAAAGAAGAAACCAGCTGCTCTTGCCTAGTTTTTTTCTCCTTAGGTAACGTTTCCTTGTTTTTAGGCTATGAGAAAAGATATGGGTTATTAAATTCTTAGTTTTTCCCTATGTTATTCATCTCAGGTTTTGCGGTTTTATGGAAAATCTTGTCTAGCTGTGCTAAAGCTGAAAAAACCGGCTGTTGTGCCTTGAAGGTTGAGGTAAGTGGTGCTCTTTGCCCTTACCAAGTTTGCTTTCTTACTCTTAGGTGAAGTTAAGGTTGTTGATTTTACTTTCATAATCTATGGCTAGTTGTATGATAGCTTCCTTATAGTAGTAGATTCGTTGTCATTTTCCTTAGGTTGTTGTTTTCTCCTGCGTTGTTTTAAGATGGGGTATTTCGGGTTATTGGTGTTTCTCGGCTTATTTTGATGGCAGAATCATGAATTATGGCAAGTGGTTTTGGTTGATGGCTCTGTGAGAGGTGGTGTGGTGTAAAGCCTTGGTGGCACCATTTTGGCCCCAAATGGGATGGTTTTTTTATGGTGTAGAGCACCATTTTTGGCCCCGACTGGGCTGGTTTTGTTAAGCGAATTAAAGTAAGTGATAAGTATAGGTATAAAGAGAGAAGAAAACAAAAACTATCACAACACATAGAAAATAAACAATAGAGCATTCTAGACTACATAAGAAATTTATATTGGTTCCCCTAAACTTTGGTATATCCACTCTTCTACCACCCTGGTAGGAATCCACTACATGTTTTTGATCAGTTGCCTTGCCAGCACATGTTTTTGCTCAGGTGCCCTATCAACATAAGATCTATTTTTTCAAGGGAGATCTAACAACCCTTTTGAGCTTTTGATCAGGTGCCCAAAAACCAAACTAAGTCTTTTGATCAGGAGACTTAACAACCAAGGGGTTAACTTTTGAAGGGAGTTACCCTGAACATAGTGGGAAAAAGAAAATTGATGGTGTCTTCTCTTTCTCAAGCAACTGAGAAGACTTTAGTGGATTTGATCTTATTAAAGCTCCGCCTGAGATGTTGAATGGTTCAGGAAGATGAGAGCTTTGCATAGGGTGTAGGACTTCAATCTTTAGAAGATCTTCAAAAGCTTTTTGGATTGATATTGAATAGTTGTCCCTTGAAAAGCTCTGAAGCTAATGATGAAGAGCTCTGTGAGATTCTTTGTATATATCTGTGTGTCTCAGTGAATTCTCTAAATCTATTCTATATAGGATCTTCTGAAAACAGTCCTTTTATATTCCTTCCAGAAAATAACATTTGAATTTGAATTCTATCCTTGAATTAATGTTTGAATCCTAGGACTTGAATGAATGGAATTGTTTAAAATGCATTTTCATAACTGTCTCAGTAAATAAGTCAAGTAATTACTACGTGAAATCCATAATTAATGCTGCTGAGCAATAACTATATTCTTGAGAATATATGCATTAACTATCAGAGAATTACTGCCTTTGAATAATCCAAACTGAAATCATACTGAGAGAAAATGTCGAACTGATAGAAATCATCGAACTCAGAATAGATTTTGTAGACCTGAACTCCAAGTTCGTCGAGTTGAGAAAGAATTTCGTCGACCAGAGAACTTGAGAGAAGAGTGAAGATCGTCGACCTGAGCTCTAAGTTCGTCGAGCTCAACTCAGAGTAGGGACTCTAAGTTCGTCGATCTGCGATCGACGATCGTCGAGTGGAGTTCGAAGAACTCTGACTGATTCTCTGAACTCTTAAAGACTGCCATTCTTCTAAGTCTGGATCTCTGATTTCTTCTGAGGGCTGGATCAATGTCTGGCTAACCTAGTCAAACTGACCTAGACCTTAGAACTGACAAAATTACCATTGGCTATACATGAAGGGTCAATAACCTAATAGTGAACCTAGCCCAAATCCAAACAAGGGATCCAATATATATCCTTTTTTACGTACATAAGTACTAGTGTTTATATACTTATGAAATTATTTTTGCATGCCTCTAAGTATGAGAAATGTTTTAGTTCTGATAATGTTCTTTCACTCACACTTGTGAAAAACTTCATATGGATTCACCTTACTATATTTGTGAATTGTGAATGTTCTACCATAACCACTAGAATTGCATGTTGTCGCTAATGCTTTATCATAGTTTATTCCTTGCACCGCTCATATTTGATTATCTTGTATGCTCACAAGTGAATTTTCACTCCTTTGCCATGCCAAACAAAACATGTTCATCAAAAATTCCAAACATAAAAATTCAACACCTTTGTTGATGTCTTTCAAAATTCAAATAAAAAGGGGCTGACAAGGAGCCTTCACCAAGCACTACTTACCCTCCTGATAAGTCTTAATAAGCATTGTGAGGTTGAGCACCTTGGAAAGAATTGTAAAGTATCTTGTGCAACTCTATATCTGGATATTCTATTTATATGTGCTCTGAATTCCTATGTACAGGCATAACTAATCATGCATACCTGTATGTTATGCTATTTTTTCACATTCCACATGTTCACATAGTCGTAAGACCTCTCATATGTGTTTTTCTTCAATTTATCACATGTAAACAACATTATCTTCTCTAAAATTTCTTCTTATGAGAATTGGACCGAAAATGTTTCCAATATAGTATTCACTGGTGTATGTGTCTGTGATATGGATGGATGAATGTTTCCCCTATTCGTGTTTACTCCTTTACTTCTTTACTATACATTAATTGACATGCTCTATCCTTCATTTCTCCTTTGCGTTTTCTCCTCTTTAGCTTTCGCACCACGCTGCGATCTCTTTTGACAATACCAAAGGGGGAGAATTTACTAAGTAAATCATTCATACTCTAAGAATTCAATGTTATTTACTAAGGAAATTGAAATTAAAAACAATGCTCAGATTTAGGGGGAGTACACGTGTAGGGGGAGTGTTTCTGTAACACCCCCATCCATCACATGGCATATAACATAAGGTCCAGCTGGAACCCGACGCCATATACCACAGACAGTCGGAAGGGTTACCAAATGAATATTCAAACCATCCAATTAAGACTACTCGTCCTACACAGAGCTGTTGAAGTTAGTGATCGGGCGGTCTGGCGGTCTGGCTTGACGGGTTAATGACCGCACGGTTTGGCGGTTACCCTTCAGCGGTTTGGTTGCTGTGTGTTGCTGTCTGAGGTCCAAGCGGTCTAGCGGGTTGTCTCTAGCGACTTAGAGACCGGGCGGTCTAGCGGTCTCCCATGGCGATCTCTCTCTCTGGTAGTAGCCGAGCGGTTCTCCCTTCTGTCTAACCGCGCGGCTTGTGCGGTTTGTGTCTGTATAGTCCGCTTGTGTCATATAATTTTTTAGTCAAACATCTCTTATTTGTATTCTCTCTTCTCTCCTCCATTCTATATAAGGGAGGCCATACCTTTGTAATAGATACCTTTTTCGGATAATAAAGTTTCAGTTTAAACCATTTCGGTTTGTTTTTGTTTGGTTCTTACATGGTATCAGAGGACTCGATCTACTCCTCCTGATTCTATGCCTTCCCTCTCCGCGCAGCTTGTCTCGCCGGTTTGCACCCTGTCCGCGCGGCCTCTTCCTCTCCTTATCGTTGCCCTATGTGTGCGTGACCTTTTTGTTTCCTGTTGTAAGTCGCCGCCTCCTGTCGTAGCGACCTGTTTTGTCTTTGCTCCTGTTTGCGCGGCCTGTCCTCTAGCCGTTTGACTTCTTCCCCTCTGCTTGGGTCTGCAGCTTGGTCGTGGCTTTTCTGGCCGCTAGTTTCTACCCTTGTGACCGCTACAGCTTTTCTTCTTCCTATCCGTGCGGGTTGTTTCCTAATCACCCGGCTTCCCTTTTCCTGCTCCTATAGCTCTTTCTGATGCCCCTACTGCCACCACCCCTGTCACCAATCCGGCTCCGCCTCTTCCACCTACTCCTTCTGGGAACCTTGGGACCGTTTCCAAGCTTCTGGTTGTGTGTTATCTGCTCCGGCTTCCGGATACTTATGACATGATCCGCCAGCAAATTCTGGGTGAGGCAGAATCTCCTACCTTAGATGCCACCGCTGCCGCATCGCTGCTTTCACCTGTAACGCCCCTAGCCGATCCAACGTGACAGCGTCACGGCTCCGCTCTAGGCGACGCTACCGGGCTGCAGCCCAAGCACCCCAACCCCTCTCCCTCCACAGGCGGGTTGTTGGTGGCAACAGCCTCCCTTTGATGAGGTAAACTCGATAGTCAAGCCCGCACTACGGGGACTTCCCAGGAGGTCACCCATCCCAGTACTACTCCAGCCCGAGCACGCTTAACTATGGAGTTCTTTCAACTCTCATCACCAATTGAGCTGCAGCTCAATTGGTGATGAGAGTTGAAAGAACTCCATAGTTAAGCGTGCTCGGGCTGGAGTAGTACTGGGATGGGTGACCTCCTGGGAAGTCCCCGTAGTGCGGGCTTGACTATCGAGTTTACCTCATCAAAGGGAGGTTGTGGCCACCAACAACCCGCCTGTGGAGGGAGAGGGGTTGGGGTGCTTGGGCTGCAGCCCGGTAGCGTCGCCTAGAGCGGAGCCGTGACGCTGTCACGTTGGATCGGCTAGGGGCGTTACAAAAAAAAGTGCACTTTTATTGTAAGGCCCCTAGCCGATCCAACGTGACAGCGTCACGGCTCCGCTCTAGGCGACCCTACCGGGCTGCAGCCCAAGCACCCCAACCCCTCTCCCTCCACAGGCGGGTTGTTGGTGGCCACAGCCTCCCTTTGATGAGGCAAACTCGATAGTCAAGCCCGCACTACGGGGACTTCCCAGGAGGTCACCCATCCCAGTACTACTCCACCCCGAGCACGCTTAACTATGGAGTTCTTTCAACTCTCATCACCAATTGAGCTGTCACGGCTCCGCTCTAGGCGACCCTACCGGGCTGCAGCCCAAGCACCCCAACCCCTCTCCCTCCACGGGCGGGTTGTTGGTGGCCACAGCCTCCCTTTGATGAGGTAAACTCGATAGTCAAGCCCGCACTACGGGGACTTCCCAGGAGGTCACCCATCCCGGTACTACACCAGCCCGAGCAGCTCAATTGGTGATGAGAGTTGAAAGAACTCCATAGTTAAGCGTGCTCGGGCTGGAGTAGTACAGGGATGGGTGACCTCCTGGGAAGTCCCCGTAGTGCGGGCTTGACTATCGAGTTTACCTCATCAAAGGGAGGCTGTGGCCACCAACAACCGCCCGTGGAGGGAGAGGGGTTGGGGTGCTTGGGCTGCAGCCCGGTAGGGTCGCCTAGAGCGGAGCCGTGACGCTGTCACGTTGGATCGGCTAGGGGCCTTACATCACCTCTCTCCTTCAGCGCCCACTCTTGCCCGCTCCTCCTCCACCATGAAAGGGAAACTAGATCTGATATACTCTAGAGGGGGGTGAATAGAGTATATGGTGCTTTTAAAAACTTTTGCAAACCTTTACAACAATTGTTGTAATGAGTATGAGCAGGGAAGCAAAAATAAAACTAATCACAGAACTAAGCTATGCAAGAGCTAAGCACAAGAAAATCTAGGCCAGAAACAGAAAGAAAAGCAAGCAGAACCAGATGACACAAGGAAATATAGTGGTTCCCCAAACTTGGGTACATCCACTCTTCTACCACCCTAGGTAGGAATCCACTACAGGATGAGTTGATCAGGTGTCCTGGGCACCAATGAGCTTTTGATAAGGTGCTCAAAAACCAAAACAGATTTTTTGATCAGGTGTCTTGCCACCAATGAGCTTTTGACAAGGTGCTCAAAAACCAGATTCAAACTTTTGAAGGGAGTTTGAAAAACCCTTTACAGAGTGGGGGTGAGAGAGTGATGGCAGTCTTCTCTTTCTCAATCAACTGAGAAGACTAAGTGGATTGATGTCAAAGCTCCCCCTGAATCCTTGAAATCTTCAGGAAGAAAAGCTTTGCTGAGGGTGATAGGCCTTCAAAGATAGATCTCCAGCAATAGATGATTTCAGCAAGCTGAAGTGTTGAGTGTCTGGAGTCTTGAAATGATGTTGGCCTTGAACACTTTGAGAGCTGAAGAGATCTGAAGAATTTTTGAAAGCTTGATCTCTTTGATGAGTGTTCTTCAGAATTCTTTTTGACAGAGAGTTTTTCAAAGAGTCTCTGTATTCTGAGTTGTGTGTCCTTTTCTTGTCAATCTCTATTTTTTTCAAAAACATCCTGTCTTTTATTCTCTGTGCCAAAAAAAAAAGAATATCACTCTGTCAAAGATAGTCGTTGGTCTGCATTGATTACAACCTTAATTGCATAATTTCTTCTGAAGGAAAGTCCACAGAATTATTCCTTGAAAAATCCCTTGAAACTTGGTCCAGAAGTAAATGAAAACGGCTAGCAGATCTTCTGAATTAATTGCAGAATAACTTCTAATTGATTTGAATTTGAATTCTGAAAGATAACTAAAATCGTCGAACTGAGCACTGCTATCGTCGAGCTGAGCTCAGCGAACTGGAAAATTCAATCAGCAACATAATCGTCGATATGAGCTCAAAGATCGTCGAACTGAGCTCAGAGATAAAGATCCAGTACAGAGTCAAAATCGTCGACCTGAGCTCACCGATCGTCGAATGGAGTTCGACGATATTGTGAAGTTGAGCTCAGCGATCGTCGAGTAGAGCTCGACGATATTATGAGGTTGAGCTCAGCGATCGTCGAATGGAGCTCGACGATCTGTAAAAGTTGAGCTAGACGATCGTCGACCGGAGTTCGACGAATCGTCGTGCTGAGCTCGACGATCAGACTTAGTCTCCAGACAAAAACTTGGTCTTCAGGGCAGCTTCCAATCCTAGACTTCTAACCCTTAGACTCAATTCTAATTGACCTATTAAGCTATACAAAAGGTCAAACACAGATTCCTATAGACATAGTGATCCTGACCCAAATTAGTAATAGGGTGTTCCAACAATCTCCCCCTATTTGGGTTAGGATTACTATTTACAGACTTTGGAAAATCAAATAACATCATGCAATCAGAAAAGCATAAAAACAACAGCAGCTAGACACATTGCAGAAACATCACAGAGATATATATATATATGACATCCAGATAGCAGTCAGAAAAACCAAAGATTGTCACCTTACAGAGTTACTTTTTCTCTTTGCCTTTAACCATCTTGATTTCTCTGTTAGGGTTCAGGGCTTCCTTGTTGGACCTAGTGTCATCAGCTGCACCCAAATATGTTTGCTTTGAAGTCCTGGGAACCACAGCAGCAGGATGCAACTCCATATATCTGTCTGCATCAAAGAACTTGCTGGAGGCATATCTTTCTAGCTCTTTTTGTCTTTGCTCTGACATAGTAGAAATATTGGAAGTGTCTAGCCCTTGTTCTTTGGCTTTCTTTATCTGGTCTAATGCAGCCATTTCCTTCATTCTAGCAGTCCAAGAGGCTGGGTTCTTTTCAGGGTCCTCAAATGGTACAGGTGGCTCATACCTGTTGGAAGAAGTGTCTTGAGGAGGCCTAGCAGACACTGTCTCTTTTAGCTTATAGGGGAATGGACCAGAAGTAGTATCAGATGAAACATGTCCTCCCCTGGAGTAAGGGTGCTGCCTGGAATGCCCTTTAGAATATACTTGAAAATCTCTTTGATTTCCCCTGTATCCTCCTCTCCTGGAATAAGAACCCCTAGATTGGCTTTCCCTTTGATAAGATCTGGCATGGGGTTCATAGGGAGCCTGGCTTCTAGCTGGGGCTTGACTGGCAGAGCTTCCACCTGCACCTGCATCAGGAGGAGGTGGTGGAGGAGGATGAGGGAGCTGGAACTGGGAGGAGCCCTTCTCATACTTTCTTTTCTTTTTCATTGCTTTTAGCTGATTTTTGGAATACTGCATCCAATGTTCAATAATTTGGCAGTTGTGCAGAATATAATATGGAATATCATTATCATCTTTTACTTTTGCAGGAGGAACCCTTTTCATAGCCTTGCTTCTAGCCTTCCTCTTCCTGGCAATAGTGGCAGCAGAGTCATCAGAGTCTGTCTTGAACTCATCAGAGTCAGAACTCTGGGCATCATATATAGCATCTATCTTCTTCATAAGATCTTTCTTCAACTGAGCAGCAGCAGATGAGGCAGAAGCAGAAGGAGCAGCAGCAGGGACAGCAACAGAGACAGCAGCAAATACAACAGTAGATATAGCAGCAGATACAGGAGGAGAAGCAGAAACAACAATAGTAACTTCAGGAGTGATGGCAGCAGCAGCTTCAGTAACAACAACAAAATCTTCAGCAGGCTCAAAAACAGTTTCAGAAGCAGATTCAGTCTTTTCTTCAACAGCAGTAGCAGCAGCAATTTCTGAGAGCACAAAAGAAGAAATAATGCTGGGGTCACAGCCAGAGAAAGGCACCAGAGCCTTGGTTAGATCTTCTGGGGGCTGGACAGCATTAGGCTCTGGTAGATAGCTGAAGTATGCAGTATCAAAAGCAGAAAGCAAAGACCTTAGGTCTATTGCCAAAACTGGAGTAGGAGCCTGAACTGGAGTAGCAGCAACAGGAGCAGCAGATACAAAAACAACAGCAGGAGCAGAAGCAGCAGCAACAGCAGCAACAGCAGCATGAAGGCTTGCTTCATATGGCATCTCCCCCTGCCTAGATGCAGATACAGCTGTATCAAGGCACACTGCTGGAGGTGCTGCCTGAGGAAGGAGGGAGGAAAGCCTGGCAGATAGAGCTGCCACTGACTGTTGTAGAGGAGCTAAGGAGGCCTCCATGAGAAGAGAGAGCCTGGGGGCAAGTAGCTCATACAACTTGTCAGCTAAGGATGGCAGATCTACATGCTCAATAGCAGGAGCAGAGGTAGAGGGTAGAGGGATGGCTGAGGATGCTGGAAGTGGAGGGCTGGATGGTGGAGGGATGGATGGCTGAGGTGTGGGGATGGTGGAGATGGAGGACAAGGGGATGGATATGGATGGAGTGAATGTTGGTTGGTCAATGATGTGGAGGAGGAGATCTTGGAATGAGGTTGAGGAGGAGGGTAATTCTGGAGGAGAAGAGGGGGAATCATCCATGTAGGATTCATCCAGAAGGGTGAATGATGGTATGGATGGAGATGATGTGACATATGGAGGTGGATATGAGAACAATGGGTGGAAGTGGTCTGCAGGAGGAGGGAGAATTGGTTCTGGAGAAGGGATTGATGTTGGAGATGGGCTGGAGATGGTAATTGTGGATGGAGCTGGAATGGTGGATGGAAGAGGTAGGGTTGGACTTGGAGGAGGAGAGGAAGCAGCAACAACAACAGCCAGGTCTTCTGCAGGAGCAGAGACCTGTGGGGGAGTGACTCTGTGAGTCCTGGTGCCTGAAGGAGCACTAGAAGAGGGCCTGCTGGGCTTGCTTATCTGCCTGTCCCACTTGCCAAAGAGGGCACAGGTAAGTCTCTTGGAGGCATTAATGTGCACTCCAGAGGAGACCAGCAAGGCAGGGCATTTGTTTTGCAAGAATACTCCAATAATCCTTCCAAAATTTACAAAACTTTTGTTAATTTTCTTCTTTATCAGGTCAAAGAAGACCTCTACCCAGTTCAAACTTTTCTTATCTACCAGAGCTCCCATGAGACAGAGCTGATGTCTGGAGATAGTATCATGAGCTGAGTGCTTTGCCAGGAGCACTTTTCCTACAACATCTGCTAGGAACCTGTACTCAACAGACAAGTTCCTTTTGAACGACTTGCTAGGGTTTCCCTCTGGATGACCCATCCTGGCAAGTATATCAGAAAATTCCTCCCTAGATAATTCAGCAGATTCTTCTCCATTTCTCAAACCAAAAACCTCTGTTAAAACTGTGGGGGTCAGAGGTACCTGAGTTCCAGCAATAGATCCAACTATGGTGTTGTTGTCTAGATTGTGAGCAGTATAGACCCATTCCTTTATTTCATCTGAAGCAAGCTTGATTCTAGTGGTCATGAGGGAAGACAAGTTCTGATCCTTGAATAAATTCAGAATGTCTTGGAAAACTTGATCAGTGGTGTTGAACGATTCCAGATCAATATCGAATCCTGCATCGAACTTCATGGCGGCTAGAACAGCAACTGATACGGCGATTGTACCTGCAAAAACTTAATAAACAAAATGAACAAGCGTAGAACTGTTTGGAGGGAAGAAAATTCTTGCAGAGAAATTGAAAGCGCAAGAGAGAACGACGGCGAAAAATGAGTTTTATATTAGGGTTCGACGCAGAATTGGAAAGGTCGCTGAACTCAGTTCGACGATCGAGGCTTCTAAAGGAATCTGAAGAGACTCCAACATCGTCGATCTCCGTTCGACGATCTGGAAAGGCGTCGAGCTCCGTTCGACGATCGTTCAGGGAACAAAATCGTCGAGCGCCGTTCGACGATCGTTGACCGAAGGAGATAGTTCATACTTTCTGAGGGGCGCTGAACTCAGTTCGACGATTCTGTGAATCGTCGAGCGCCGTTCGACGATCTTTGGGGAAATCGACGAGCGCAGTTCAGAGATCAGAAAATTCTAGACACTAAGAGAAATCAGAATTTCGCCTAGTCTTGGTCAATTTTTAGCTTTCCAAAATCTTGGGTATTATTTAAGACTTCCTCCATCTAACATTCCTAACTGATTTAGGAAGAAGGTGTGTTTCTTTTCATCCAAAGGCTTGGTGAAAATATCTCCCCTTTGTAAATCAGTTGGGATATATTGCAATTAAATTTTATTCTTTTCAACATTGTTGTTGAAGTTGGTGACCGGGCGGTCTGGCGGTTTGTCCTGGCGGGTTGAAGACCGCGCGGTCTGGCGGTTTGTCTCAGTTGGCTTGGAGACCGGGCGGTCTGGCGGTCTACCCTGGCAGTCTCTCTTCCTCTCTGGTGGTAGCCGTGCGGTTAGCCCTGCTGTCTAACCGCGCGGCTTGTGCGGTTTGTTTTGTATAGTCCGCTTGTCCTGTAAATTATAGTCCCACATCTCTTATTTGTATTCTCTCATCTCTCCTCCATTCTATATAAAGGAGGGCATACCTTTGTAATAGATATCTTTTTTGGATAATAAAATTTCAATTATTCAAAAGTTTATTCGCTTGTTCTCTACTTTTCGCTTCTTGTCTCTACTTTCTAACATGGTATCAGAGCACACGGTCATTTCCTCCTGATTCTATGCGCCCTCTGTTGTTCGCGACTTGTTTTCCGCGTTCTGCGACTTGATTCACGGCTTGCCCTCTCTTCTATCCGCGCGGCTTGTTTCTGTCCGCCGACCTGTTCGCACGACTTGCTTCGTCTTGGTTCTCTTCTCCTACTACTCTTTGTCGCAGCGACCTATTTCGTTGTCGCCGCGCTCCTTGTTCTTTCTTGCCTCTCCGACTTCCTAGTCGTTGCGGTCTGTCTCTGTCCGCGGGTCTTGTCTCTATACTCGCGGTTTGCTGCTGTGATCTGCCTGACCGTGCGGGTTGTTCCTTTTTCACCCGCATCTTGGTCGCGGTCACCTGCTCTTCTCTTCTCTTCTGTTCGCTCGGCCTTCTCAGTCCGTGCGACCTCTTCCCCGCTGGACCTTTGCCTGCTTTTTAGCCGCTTTCTTCTTGTTGCCTTCTACCCGCTTCTGCTTGCTAGTCGCCTCGGCCTCATCTTTGGCCGTGCGACTTGTTCTCCTATGTTCGCCCGATTTTTTTTCAGGTCGTGCGACTTCTTTCCCTCTGCTTTGCTCGACTTTTTGGAAGCGGCCTTCCTAGCCGCCCGACCTATTTTCTGGTCGCCCGGCTTGGTGCTCCTTTCTCTTCTCGCGGCTTGTTCTTCTCGTCGCGGTTTGCTACTCTCTTGCTTCCATGGCTTTCCTCTCCTCCAGCCTGTCCGCCTCTGTGGTCACCTCTTCTGGTAGTGCTCATGTTGTGACTCGCGACGCTGGCTCATCGACTCTGGTGCAACAAATCATATGACAGGCAACCCTCAATGTTTCTCTCTTCTTGACACACAGGCTCAGTTGCCCCCGGTCATTATCGCTGATGGATCTCCCTCCCCGGTCCATGGGACGGGCATGGTTCAAGTCACTCCATCTCTCTGCTTGGCTGATACCCTCTATGTGCCCAAGTTTCCGTGCAAATTATTATCGGTTACTTCTTTATACAAGCAACTACGGTGTTCTGTCACATTCACCCCTACCTCTTGTGCTTTTCAGGATCCGGACTCCCAACGGACGATTGCTACCGGGACTGAGAGTGGTGGCCTCTACTTCCTTGACGACATTTCTGCTCTATCCGCCTTCTCCTCCTCCTCTACAGATCTTCTCCAATGGCATCTTCGCCTTGGACATGCTCCTCCCCGCATTCTACGACAGCTCCTGCCGCACCTCCCTCCTAATCATCCTCCTCTAAACTGTGATGCATGTCAACTTTGCAAACATCACCGCTCCTCCTTCCCACCAACGCAAAGTCGGGGCTCTTCCCATCCGTTCGACCTCGTTCACTCTGATATATGGGGTCCCGCTCCTACCCTCACCATCGGTCGGGGCAGTTCCTATTTTGTCACCTTCATTGATGATTTCTCTCGATCTACGTGGGTATATCTTCTTAAAGATCGCTCCGAGTTGTTCTCTGTTTGGACCTCCTTTTATTCAATGGTTTAAAACTCAGTTTGCTACGTCTATTAAAATCCTTCGTTCTGACAATGCTAAGGAGTATCTTAGCCACGACTTCTCCTCCTTTTGCACTCGCCATGGTGTTATTCGTCAAACCAGCTGTGTTTACACTTCACAACAAAATGGGGTGGCGGAACGCAAAAACCGTCACCTCCTTGATGTCGCTCGCACTATGATGACTCAAATGCATGTTCCTCGCTCCTATTGGGGCTATGCTGTCCTTCTCTCCTGCTATCTCATCAATCGCCTTCCCTCCACCGTTCTCCACGGTGCTACCCCCTTCTCCATTCTTTATCCGGACAAGGATCCCTTTCCTCTTCCTCTACACATCTTTGGGTGCACCGCTTTTGTGCACTCTCCCGCTGCCACCCGTGATAAACTCTCACCCCGTGCCACCAAATGTGTCTTTCTGGGCTACTCTCCCACTCAGAAAGGCTATTGTTGCTTTGACCCTGTTACCCGCAAGCAATTTGTCTCTGCGGATGTCACCTTATTTACCAATGCATCTTACTTCTCTCCCGCTTCCTCTTCTCCTCCTCCTGCTCCTACTTCTCATACCAACCCATCCATTCCCTCTGCTCCCACTGAGGTTCCTTCCTCTCCACCCACTCCACCGTCTTCCCCATCCTCCTCATCTCCACCCTCTACTCCGCTTTCTCCCTCCACTCCGCTGCCATCTCTCTCTACTCCCGTGCCAGCTCTCTCCACCACGGATACTCCGGATACTGAGGCACCTGCTGACCTGGATCTCCCGATTGCTCTTCGCAAAGGGGTTCGGGCTTGTAACCACCATCCTCTTGCTGCGGTTGTTTCCTACTATCGCCTTACCCCTGCTCGCCGAGCCTTTGCCCTGGCTATCTTGGCCACTACCACCCCCCGTTCCTACCAGGAGGCCCTTACTATTCCTCACTGGAAAGTTTCCATGGATGAGGAGATTGCTACTCTCACTGAACGGGGTACCTGGACCCTTATTCCGCCTCCTTTAGGCACCGATGTTGTTGGTTGTCGCTGGGTCTTCGTGGTGAAGTTTCTCCCGGATGGCAGTGTGGATCGTTATAAGGCTCGCCTGGTTGCCAAGGGTTTTACCCAAACTTATGGGGTTGATTACTTTGACACTTTCTCGCCCGTGGCTCGCCTCAGCACTATTCGGGTTCTTCTCTCTGTGGCTGTCAACAGGGATTGGCCCATCTCGCAGCTAGATGTTAAGAATGCCTTCCTCTATGGAGATCTGCAGGAAGCTGTTTACATGGAGCAACCTCCTGGGTATGTTGCTCAGGGGGAGACACGGGTATGCCGGCTAAAGAAGGCTATCTATGGCCTCAAGCAGAGTCCTCGTGCCTGGTTTGACAAGTTCAGTGGCATTGTTGCGGCCATTGGTTTTACACGAAGCTCAGCAGATCACTCCTTGTTTGTTCGGAAAACTGCCTCTGGTCTTGTTGTTCTTGCGGTTTATGTTGATGACATTCTTCTTACTGGCGATGACCAGGATGGGATACTGATGACCAAGAAACACCTTCGTAAACATCTGGTTACAAAGGATATGGGCTCCCCGAAATACTTTCTGGGGATTGAAATCTCTAGAAAGCCCAACTCCATGGTCCTTTCACAACGGAAGTATGCTCTTGATCTTTTAAAGGATGCAGGACTCACTAGTGCTAAACCTGCACGTTGTCCTATGGCTGCTGGAGAAGACAAAACTTGGACAGATAACTCACCTCTTCTCTCTGATCTTACGAGATACCGGCGTTTGGTGGGCAAGCTCATATATCTCACGGTAACCAGACCTGACATCTCCTATGCTGTTGGCAAGGTGAGCCAGTTTATGCAAGCTCTGAGGGAGTGTCATCTACAATCTGCTCTGAGGATATTAGAGTATATTAAAGCTGCTCCAGGGAAAGGACTCCTATTTCAAAAGAATGGTCACCTAAGGGTTGAAGCTTACTCTGATTCAAGCTATGCGGATGACAAAGGGGACCGCAAATCGACTTCAAGTTTCTGCACATTTGTTGGAGGCAATCTTGTGAGTTGGAAGAGCAAGAAACAGTCTGTCGTTTCCAGGTCTAGTGCAGAGGCGGAATATCGTAGCATGGCATCGACTACATGTGAGTTGAAGTGGTTGCGGGCTCTCATGCTTGACTTAGGAGAGGTTTACAACTATCCTCTTCCTATGTTCTATGACAATAAGGCCGCGATACACATTTCCAAAAATCCGGTCTTTCATAAGAGAACAAAACACATAGAAGTCGACTGTCATTTTATTCGAGAAGAAATATTGAAGAAACAGATTTGCACTCCTTTTGTCACGTCCGGCAACGAGTTGGCAGATGTCTTCACCAAGCCGGTGTCCGCTTCCTTTTTCCACATCTGCGACAAGCTGGGCATGATCGATATATATGCTCCAGCTTGAGGGGGATTGTTGAAGTTGGTGACCGGGCGGTCTGGCGGTTTGTCCTGGCGGGTTGAAGACCGCGCGGTCTGGCGGTTTGTCTCAGTCGGCTTGGAGACCGGGCGGTCTGGCGGTCTACCCTGGCAGTCTCTCTTCCTCTCTGGTGGTAGCCGTGCGGTTAGCCCTACTGTCTAACCGCGTGGCTTGTGCGGTTTGTTTTGTATAGTCTGCTTGTCCTGTAAATTATAGTCCCACATCTTTTATTTGTATTCTCTCATCTCTCCTCCATTCTATATAAAGGAAGGCATACCTTTGTAATAGATATCTTTTTTGGATAATAAAATTTCAATTATTCAAAAGTTTATTCGCTTGTTCTCTACTTTTCGCTTCTTGTCTCTACTTTCTAACAATTATCCCTTAAGAAATGATGCCTAATCTCTATGTGTTTTGTCCTACTATGGAGGACTGGATTTTGAGCTATGGAAATAGCACTTGTATTGTCATAAAAGATTTTTGACTTCTCTAAGTTGTAACCATAGTCTAGGAGTTGATTTTGAATCCACAGTATTTGTGAACAACAGCTGCCTGCAGCCATATATTCAGCTTCAGCAGTTGAAGTTGACACAGATGTTTGTTTCTTGCAAAACCAAAAGACAAGTCTATCACCAAGGAACTGACAGGTTCCACTGGTGCTTTTCCTGTCAATTCTGCATCCAGCATAATCAGCATCAGAGAATCCAGTTAACTCAAATGCTGAATCTTTTGGATACCAGAGACCTAGACTTGGACAACTTTTGATATACCTGAGAATCCTCTTTACTAATGTTAGGTGTGACTCTCTAGGGCTTACTTGGAACCTAGCACATATACATGTAGCAAACATTATATCTGGTCTACTAGCTGTAAGATACAGTAAAGAGCCAATCATTGCTCTATATGTTGTCTGATCAATAGGTTTCCCATGTTCATCAGCATCCAATACAGCATTGGTAGGCATGGGTGTTTTCATATAAGATGCCTCAGACATACCAAATTTCTTAACCAACTCATTTGCATATTTGGTTTGAGAAATGAAGATGCCTTCAGCATGTTGCTTGACTTGCAATCCTAGGAAGAAGGATAGCTCACCCATGCTACTCATCTTAAATTTAGAATGCATCAGGTTAGAAAACCTTCTGCATAATTTTGAGTCAGTAGAACCAAAAATGATATCGTCTACATAAATTTGTACTAGTAGGGTATGGGACTTATGGGTTCTAATAAAAAGAGTTTGGTCTACTCTACCCCTTATAAAACCATTTTCCAAGAAAAAGCATGCTAGGGTCTCATACCATGCTCTAGGAGCTTGCTTGAGACCATATAATGCTTTCTTTAATCTAAAAACATAATCAGGATAAGTTGGAGAGATAAAAACTGGAGGTTGTCTGACATAGACTTCCTCTTTGATGTCTCCATTTAAGAAAGCACTCTTGACATCCATCTGATAAACCTTGAAGCCTTTGTGAGCTGCATAAGCTAAAATATCTGATGGCTTCTAATCTTGCAACAGGTGCAAAGGTCTGGTCGTAGTCAATTCCTTCTTCTTGAGAATATCCCTGGGCAACTAGCCTTACCTTGTTCCTTATTATTACTCCTTGATCATCCAGTTTATTTCTGAATACCCATTTTGTTCCAACAATGGAATGATCCTTAGGCTTTGGCACTAGTTCCCATACTTTGTTCCTTTCAAATTGATGCAACTCCTCTTGCATGGCAATGATCCAGTGTGGATCTTGCTCTGCATCTTGAATGGACTGAGGTTCAATTTGAGAAAGGAAGCAGGTGTGCAACAGGTTTTGGTTGACCTGATTTCTGGTTTGCACACCAGCTGAGATTTCTCCAATTATTTGGGAAATTGGATGGTCTCTTGATGTTACTAAATCAACAGGGGGTGTTGATTGTTCACCAGCCTGTGTTGTTGTTTCCTCTTGTGGTACAACAACTGGCTCTTCAGGTGGTGCTTCAATGTGTTGAGCATTCCCTTCATCTTCACTGCTTTCATTCTCTTGAGCAACCTGTAACTTGTTCATATCTTCAACTAGAGATTGTTCCTGCAAAGGTTCTATGGTAGAAGAAATCTTCTCCTTGAAAGACATGTTAGTTTCATCAAAAGAAACATGAACAGATTCCTCAATTTTCAAAGATGATTTATTATAGACCCTATAGGCCTTGCTGATCATGGAGTATCCCAAAAACACTCCTTCATCAGCTTTGGCTTGAAATTTTGCTAAGTATTTCTTGTCATTATTGTGAATATAGCAAATGCAACCAAAAATTCTAAAATAGTCAATTTTAGGTTTCTTCCCTTTGAGTAGTTCGTAGGGAGTCTTTCTCTTCAGTTTATGTATCAGACTTCTGTTCAGCACATAGTTGGAGGTGTTCACTGCCTCTCCCCAAAAGGATAGAGGTAGATGAGCATCTGTCAACAATGTAGTGGCAGATTCAATAAGGGTTCTATTTTTCCTTTCAGCTACCCCATTTTGTTGAGGAGTTCTAGGAGCTGAGAAAGTATGCCTGATCCCTTCACTCTGACAGAACTCTTGCATAAGAAGAGAATCAAACTCTGTCCCATGATCACTTCTGATCAGGGCAATGTGAGTATTGAACTCAATCTGTATACATTTGAGAAACTCTGTCAGACACTTAAAGTTATCAGACTTCTTCCTTAGAAAGAACACCCAAGTGAATCTAGAGAAGTCATCTACAATTACTAAAGTGTAGGATTTCCCTCCTAGGCTTTGTACTGTGATGGGTCCAAATAGATCCATGTGTAACAGATACAATATCCTAGGTGAATCACTCTTATTAAGTGACTTAAAACTATTTTTAGTTTGTTTGCCTAATTGACAAGTCTTGCAGAGTCCTTCCTTCTTGTAGGGTCCAGAAGGTAGTCCTCTAACAAGGTTGTCCTTGGAGAGCCTAGCAATAGTTCTAAGGTTTAGGTGTCCTAATCTCTTATGCCATAAAACATTTGGTCTACAGACTGAATTGAATAAGCAGATATCTACAGTAGTTGAAAGAAAATCTACTAGGTAGATGTTACCTTTCCTTTTACCTGTCAACACAGTTGTGTTGTCCTATGACTTGATTTTGCATAAGGTTTTGCTGAAGGTCACCTGGTAGCCTTCATCACATAGCTGACTGATGCTGATTAGGTTGTGCTTCAGTCCTTCCACATATGCTACCTTCTTGAAGGTTACTGAACCAATCTGGACTGTACCATATCCTTTAGTTTGTCCAAAGTTGGAATCACCAAAGATAACTTTGGGTCCAAGCTTGGCTCTAAAGGAATTGAGGTTGTCCTTGTTCCCTATCATGTGCTTAGAGCATCCACTATCCAAATACCATTGCTGGCAAGATGTTGGATAGGTCTTCACCTACACATAAAACAATTCATTTGTTTTTGACCCAGTTTACCTTTGGCCTAGGTTGATAACCTCTAAATTCAGAAATGAAAGACATCCCTAGCTGACTCTTATATCCTTCAGGATGATATCTCCTTGGAGGTACAATCCATTCAGTATAAGGGTTAAAGGTTTGGGATGAAAAACCCTTAGGATTCAATTTTGACTTGCCTTTGAAAAAGTTTCCAGAGCTCTGACCTCTGTTAGACGATCTTGGAGCTGCGTTCGACGATCGTGGGTCCGATCGTCGAGCTCCGTTCGACGGTCGACTATGGCTGAGGTCAGGTATATAAGATCATCGACCTGCGTTCGACGACATTGGCTGAGATCGTCGATCAGCGTTCGACGATTTTTCCTGAGATCGTCGAGCTGCGTTCGGCGATTGTCGATCTTCATTCGGAGATCGTCGATCTCCGTTCGACGATTTTTGCTAGGACTTGGTTTTCTGAGGCAGATCAGAATTTTTCCTGCCAACCTCTACAACTCCCTTTCCCTTGTCAGAAATGAACTTGATGGGAGTTGTAAGAACAATAGGTTGGCTGGATGAGGCACCCAAGCCCAGTGTACTGTTGAATCTTGAGTTCACTGTGCTTGTGATGTCCATCAGCTTGATGCTTCTCCCATTAAGGGATTCTTCAAGCTTCTTGGCCTCAGAGAGCTCACTTTTCAGTGAAGCTATCTGTTCCCTATAGTTCTCCAACTCCTGAGAGAGTTTTAGGTTTTCTGACTTTAAAATATTTTGTTCAGATAATTGATTTCTGAGAGAGATGATCTCTTTCTCAGACTTTAGCAGGTCTAAACACAGTGCTTTAAATTCAGATTTAAAATCTTCTGAAGTAAAATCAAAAGAACTAATTACCTGATCTTCTTCAGGTTGAGTCTCTGAGTCTGACTCTGACTCCTTCTTCCTCTGAGTTGTGTTGTGAGGCATTGATTGCCATCATGCAGAACTCCTTTTCCTCTGCATCATCCTCATCATCACTGGAGCTGGAAGAGGCTTCTGACTCCTCTTCAGTCTCACTCCAGGATTCAGCAACAAACCCTTTCCTTGTATGCTTATTTTTGCTGAAAGAGGGTTTGCTATTGCCACTCCTTTTGGAGTCTTTCTCCTTTCTTCTCTCTTTTCTTTCCCTTCTGTCCTTGTTCTTGTTCTCTGGACAGTCAGGAACTATATGCCCTGGTTTCCTGCAACCAAAGCAAATAATGTCTTTGTTATTGCCAATGGACTTGTCATACCTTGGCTTGTCCTGCTCCTTGTATGATCTTCTTCTGAAGTCCTTTCTGGCCATCTTATAGAATCTTTTGGCCAACAAGCTGAGAAGTTCATCATTTCCTGTAGCTTTTTCTTCAGGCAGATCCTCAGTTGCCTTGAATGCTATGGTCTTCTCCTTTTCTTGTGGCTGGTGAAGCAGCCTTCTGTTCTTCCTCTCTATTCTTGATGAGTAGCTCATAAGATTTGAGCTTACCCAACAAGGCTTCAGTGGTGATCTCATTCAGACTTCTGGCATCTTTAATTGGCCAGATTCTTGAATCCCAAGTGCTGGGAAAGCACATTAGGATCTTGTCATTAAGTTCTGTCAGAGAGATCTCTTTGTCTAATGTCCTTAGTTCACTGACAATTAGACTCAATCTGTTGTACATGTCTCCCACTGACTCAGTCTCTCCCTTCTTGAAGTTCTCATATTGGAGATGAGATGGGATCTTCTGTCCTTTCTCTCATCAGCTGAGCCTGAAACTATTTCTGAGAGTTGTCCCAGATTTCCTTGGCTGAATTACATTCAGCTACCTTTTGAAAAATGTCATCTGACATTGTCTGGGCTAGAATGTTCATAGCCTTGGCATCAGCTACTTTCCATTTTTGATGTCAGCATCTGTTCCTGATGGAGGTGGAACAGCATTTGTACTTGTGCTTTCTGGGGGTCTTGGACACACTGTCAAAACAGAATTAAATATATCTTCGTCAATAGAATTCATGTAGAGTCTAATCCTTGCTTTCCAAAGTGCAAACTTTGACAGATTGCACACTGGAGGTCTGGTGCTAGCATAATCTTTGTTTTGGGCCATGATTTGTGCAAACAAATCTAATAATAAAATACAAAAGAAAAACAAGGATCTAGTTTGGGATCTTGGGGTTCAGGTGTTAGCCTGTACAACCAATCAGGTATGGTATGTTTAACCAACCTCCCTCTGATACCAATTGAAAGGGAAACTAGATCTGATATACTCTAGAGGGGGGTGAATAGAGTATATGGTGCTTTTAAAAACTTCAACAATTGTTGTAATGAGTGTGAGCAGGGAAGCAGAAATAAAACTAATCACAGAACTAAGCTATGCAAGAGCTAAGCATACACAGGGAAGAAGAAAATCTAGGACAGAAACAAAAAGAAAAGCAAGCAGAACCAGATGACACAAGGAAATATAGTGGTTCCCCAAACTTGGGTACATCCACTCTTCTACCACCCTAGGTAGGAATCCACTGCAGGATGAGTTGATCAGGTGTCCTGGGCACCAATGAGCTTTTGATAAGGTGCTCAAAAACCAAAACAGATTTTTTGATCAGGTGTCTTGCCACCAATGAGCTTTTGACAAGGTGCTCAAAAACCAGATTCAAACTTTTGAAGGGAGTTTGAAAAACCCTTTACAGAGTGGGGGTGAGAGAGTGATGGCAGTCTTCTCTTTCTCAATCAACTGAGAAGACTAAGTGGATTGATGTCAAAGCTCCCCTGAATCCTTGAAATCTTCAGGAAGAAAAGCTTTGCTGAGGGTGATAGGCCTTCAAAGATAGATCTCCAGCAATAGATGATTTCAGCAAGCTGAAATGTTGAGTGTCTGGAGTCTTGAAATGATGTTGGCCTTGAACACTTTGAGAGCTGAAGAGATCTGAAGAATTTTTGAAAGCTTGATCTCTTTGATGAGTGTTCTTCAGAATTCTTTTTGACAGAGAGTTTTTCAAAGAGTCTCTGTATTCTGAGTGTGTGTCCTTTTTTCTGTCAATCTCTATTTTTTTTCAAAAACATTCTGTCTTTTATTCTCTGTGCCAAAAAAAAAAAAGAATATCACTCTGTCAAAGATAGCCGTTGGTCTGTATTGATTACAGCCTTAATTGCATAATTTCTTCTGAAGGAAAGTCCACAGAATTATTCCTTGAAAAATCCCTTGAAACTTGGTCCAGAAGTAAATGAAAACGGCTAGCAGATCTTCTGAATTAATGCAGAGAATAACTTCTAATTGATTTGAATTTGAATTCTGAAAGATAACTGAAATCGTCGAACTGAGCTCTGCTATCATCGAGCTGAGCTCAGCGAACTGCAAAATTCAATCAGCAACATAATCGTCGATCTGAGCTCAAAGATCGTTGAACTGAGCTCAGAGATAAAGATCCAGTACAGAGTCAAAATCATCGACCTGAGCTCACCGATCGTCGAATGGAGTTCGACGATATTGTGAAGTTGAGCTCAGCGATCGTCGAGTGGAGCTCGACGATATTATGAGGTTGAGCTCAGCGATCGTCGAATGGAGCTCGACGATCTGTAAAAGTTGAGCTAGACGATCGTCGACCGGAGTTCGACGAATCGTCGTGCTGAGCTCGACGATCAGACTTAGTCTCCAGACAAAAACTTGGTCTTCAGGGCAGCTTCCAATCCTAGACTTCTAACCATTAGACTCAATTCTAATTGACCTATTAAGCTATACAGAAGGTCAAACACAGATTCCTAGAGACATAGTGATCCTGACCCAAATTAGTAATAGGGTGTTCCAACACACCACCGGACCACTATTCTCATCACACTCAATGGAGTGGCTCTGGTAGCCGCAGTCACCAGTCCGGAGGCCGTGCTTCTTCCCGCTACCTTTGCTCTCATTGTGGCCGCACCGGACATACTTTCGAACGCTGCTGGATGAAGCATCCCCATCTTCGACCCTGCAGTGACTCTTCCAAGCCGTCTGCCTCTATTGTCACATCCTCAGGTAGTGCCCAAATGGTGACTCAAGGTAAATGGCTCATCGACTCAGGTGCCACTAATCACATGACGGGCAATCCTCAGTGCTTCTCTTTACTCGAACAACATGATCGGTTGCCCCCAGTCCTAGTTGCGGATGGTTCTCCCTCCCCGGTTCATGGGACGGGAGTGGTTCATGTTACTCCGACACTACGACTAGCGGACACTCTCTATGTGCCCAAGTTTCCGTACAATCTATTGTCTGTTACCTCTTTATGCAAGCAGCTTCAGTGTTCTGTGACATTTACTCCGACTTCTTGTTCTTTTCAGGATCCGAGATCCAACCGGACAATTGCTACTGGGACTGAGAGCGGCGGCCTCTACTTCCTCGACAACGTTTCCGCCTTATCCGCCTTCTCATCTTCTTGTACGGATCTACTCCAGTGGCATCTCCGCCTCGGTCATCCTCCACCATGACTTCTACATCAGCTTCTGCCACACCTCCCTCCATCTAGTACTCCTCTCCAATGCGACGCCTGTCAACTAGGCAAGCATCACCGTTCCTCCTTCCCACCAAAGCAAGGCCGGGGCTCTACTCGTCCTTTTGATCTTGTCCACTCCGATATCTGGGGACCTGCTCCTACCCTCACCATTGACTGGGGTAGTTCTTATTTTGTAACTTTTATAGATGATTTTTCTCGATGTACTTGGGTGTATCTCATCCGAGATCGCTATGAACTTTTAGATGTATGGATCTCCTTTTATCAGTTAATTAAAACTCAGTTTAATGTTTGTATTAAAACCTTTCGCTCCGACAATGCTAAAGAGTATCTGAGTCATGCTTTTACATCTTTTTGTGTGCAACATGGCATTATTCATCAGAATAGCTGTGTTTACACCTCCCAACAAAATGGGGTGGCGGAACGCAAAAACTATCACCTCCTCGATGTGGCTCGCACATTGATGACCCAGATGCATGTCCCTCGCTCTTAATGGGGCTATGCTGTTCTCCTTGCCTGCTACCTCATCAATCGCATTCCATCCAACATTCTCCACGGGAAAACACCATTATCCCTTCTGTATAAGGGCAAGGACCCTTTTCCTCTCCCTCTCCGCATCTTTGGATGCACTGCCTTTGTGCATACCCCATCTGCCACCCGTGATAAGCTATCCCCTCGCTCCACCAAATGTGTCTTTCTGGGGTACTCCACCACTCAGAAAGGCTATTGTTGCTTTAACCCTGTTCTTCGTCAGCAGTTCGTCTCTGCTGACATTACCTTCTTCGAGAATGCCTCCTACTTCTCGGCTGAATCCTCCTCTCTTTTCCCCACTTCCTCTCCTCTTCCCCCAGCTTCTGATTCTCCTGCTATTCCCTTCGTTCCCTCGTCTCCTACCGAGATCTCCACCCCTCCGCCATCTCCGTCCCATCCTCTCGCTCCACCTCTGTCTCCCACTTCTCCACCTCCGTCTCCATCCTCTCCGCCGCCGTCGCTCTCTTCTCCCGGGCCAGCTCTCTCTGCCACGGACGCTCCGGATACCGAGGGGGCCGCCGACCTGGATCTCCCTGTGGCTCTTCGCAAAGGGGTACAGACATGTACCCTACACCCCTAGTTGCTGTTGTTTCATATGATCGTCTTACCCCTTCTCACAGGGCCTTTGCGCTAGCTATCTCTGCCACTGCCACGCCTCATTCCTATCAGGAGGCCCTTGCTATTCCCCACTGGAAGCTGGCCATGGATGAGGAAATGGCGACCCTTATGGAGCGGGGTACCTGGACACTTTTTCCTCCTCCCTTTGGTACTGATGTTGTTGGCTGTCGCTGGGTGTTTGTGGCCAAATTTGGCCCCGACGGCACGGTGGACCATTATAAAGCTCGCCTTGTTGCTAAGGGCTTTACTCAGACATATGGAGTTGATTAATTTGACACTTTCTCTCCTGTGGCTCGTATCAGCACCATCCGAGTCCTTCTCTCTGTGGCGGTCAATCGAGAGTGGCCGATTTCACAGCTGGATGTCAAGAATGCCTTCCTTTATGGTGATCTTCAGGAGGCCGTCTATATGGAGCAACCTCCGGGGTATGTTGCTTAGGGGGAGACCGGAGTATGCCGGTTGAAGAAGGCAATCTATGGCCTCAAGCAGAGCCCTAGATCTTGGTTTGACAAGTTCAGCGACATCGTGGCGGCCGTTGGTTTTGTGCGCAGCTCTGCCGATCACTCGCTATTTATTCGCAAAACCTCCTCGGGCTTGGTGGTTCTTGCAGTGTACGTCTATGATATTCTTCTCACTGGCGATGATCAGGAAGGGGTAGCCTTGACAAAGCGGCAACTTCGTCAACATCTGGTCATGAATGATATGGGCTCTCCGAAGTACTTTTTGGGGATTGAAATCTCTCGGAAGTCTAACTCCTTAGTCCTCTCCCAGCATAAGTATACTCTAGATCTTTTAAAAGAAGCAAGATTGACTGGAGCCAAACCTGCCCAATGCCCCATGGCTATTGGACAAGACAAAACCTGGACGGATGACTCGCCTCTTCTTTCAGATACTACGCGGTACAGGCGTCTAGTTGGTAAGCTCATATATCTCACAGTGACCCAGCCCGACATTTCCTATGCTGTGGGGAAGGTGAGTCAATTCATGCAAGCTCCCAAGGAGTGCCATCTACAGTACGCCTTGAGGATCTTGGAGTATGTCAAAGCAGCGCCTGGGAAAGGATTACTCTTTTAGAAGAATGGTCACCTGAGGGTTGAAGCATACTCAGATGCGAGTTACGCTGATGACAAAGGGGATCGCAAATCTACCTCCGGTTTCTGCACCTTTGTTTGGGGAAATCTGGTAAGCTGGAAGAGCAAGAAGCAGTCTGTTGTTTCCCGGTCCAGTGCTGAAGCAGAGTATCGGAGTATGGCGTCGACCACTTGTGAGTTAAAATGGCTACGGGCTCTCATGCTGGACCTAGGAGAGGTCTACCACCATCCTCTACCTATGTTTTGTGATAATAAGGCTGCCATATATATCTCCAAAAATCCAGTCTTTCATGAAAGAACCAAGCACATTAAGGTCTACTGTCATTTCATTCGTGAAGATATTTTGAAAGAACAAATTTGCACTCCCTTCGTCACTTCTGATAAAGAGCTGGCTGACATCTTCACCAGCCAGTATCTACCTCCTTTCTTCATATTTGTGACAAGCTGGGCATGATCGATATATATGTTCCAGCTTGAGGGGGAAAGTTGAAGTTAGTGACCGGGCGGTCTGGCGGTCTGGCTTGACGGGTTAATGACCGCACGGTTTGGCGGTTACCCTTCAGCGGTTTGGTTGCTATGTGTTGCTGTCTAAGGTCCAAGCGGTCTAGCGGGTTGTCTCTGGCGACTTGGATACCGGGCGATCTAGCGGTCTCCCATGGCGATCTCTCTCTCTCTGGTAGTAGCCGAGCGGTTCTCCCTTCTGCCTAACCGCGCGGCTTGTGCAGTTTGTGTCTGTATAGTCCGCTTGTGTCATGTAAATCTTTAGTCCCACATCTCTTATTTGTATTCTCTCTTCTCTCCTCCATTCTATATAAGGGAGGCCATACCTTTGTAATAGATACCTTTTTCGGAAAATAAAGTTTCAGTTTAAACCATTTCGGTTTGTTTTTGTTCGGTTCTTACAAGAGCATTCTAGCGGAAGTTTTTAAAATTGAAAGAACCCAAACTTAAAACCAATAAATATGAATGTCCACAGCTACAACTACAGGAATGAAACCCCAAATACTTTGAAACGGGTTCATTTCCTTATGGCCTTACAAATATTCACTTAATATAACATGTCTTACGTACATCAGCTCGCAGGCCGGCCACACATGATAAATGTAAAAACAACTATTCTACGGCCTTCTAGGGCCAGCACAGCAACATGAGCTCCAACCCGCTATTTGGCGCTCGGCTCCGCAGCACCTGCAAGCACATACCACCGCACGGTGGCAAACAAGGCAACGGTCAGCTAAAAGCCGACCAAATTATAATGACCCCGCCCCTTACTCGGGACGGCGGTGCTTTTTCCCTACATAGCATTAGTCCAATAAAATAATATAACGCAATTATATTTCACCACAGGTGTAGGCTCGTACGGCCAAACACCCCGTGCACTCAGGGCACATTCATGGTGAACCCTGACCAATCAGTGCATTCACCACCACCCCCAGGATGGCAACAACATGTGAGCATTTAGCCTATCTGACCACCGTCTAAGGCTACGACTATGCCTACGGCCAGTGCCCATTTTCGGATTTCTCGCACCATACAACATAGCCGAGGTCCAATTCCACTTGCCCGTTGCTCACGCCGCATATACAATTTAAGTCCTATGCGCGGGCCAAACTTCTCTCGGATCCCAAATTTTCCCAAAACAATCTCATAACCCAGTTATGATCAAGGCCGGTTCCCAGACCGCCAAGTTAGCAGAACACGTTTCCGCTCAGTTTTTCGGGCGCGCCTTGAAGCTAACCTCCAAGGATCCTTGCTGCAATCTACCGCGTAGAAACCCGAAAAACCCAAAGCACGAAGTCTTCTCTGGCAAAAAATATCAAATGCAACATCACCGATCTAGACAATACACATCCGGGTAGGATTCACACACAATTCCTATGCTCGTACTTACGATTCCGGACTCTATATGCAACACAAGTGGGACTATTCACATCAACCCTAAGGAACACCACACACTCACCGCACACTCGCGGGAGCAGGATTCCCTATGCAAAAATAAAGAGCTTCACATTCTCAAGTTGGGAATCGTTACCCTTGTAGTTTGTTTTGGCGCCATGGAAAAACTACGCGGACAGAACTCTTCGCAACGACCTTCCCTCCACGGATCCGCTCTCCGATTTCGAAACGGTGCTCCGATTCTCCGCCGGTGGCCGGAAACCTCCTTCTTCTTCCTCTTCTCTCTCACCTTGGAAGGAGAAAGCTTTGAAGAGAAAATGAGGGATTAACCTCCAATTCCCGGCCTTAAAAGAGCAGGATCTCATCTGGGCCATCAGATCTTAATTAAAGAAAACGAACGGCTCAGATCTGCACAAAATTCTCCAGACCTGGGCTGAACACGGCTTGGCACACGGCCGTGTCCCAGGACGTGTGCCTCGATCCAGGAACGATCGTCGAACTGAGAAACGACACGCGGGCCAAGACACACCCGTGTCTTACTTAACACACCCGTGTAGGGTTACTCGACATGCCCGTGTTAATGGGCATGTCACGCATAATTGCCACGACAAAGGACACGACCCAACTAGACACGGGTAGGGACACAGGTTGTGTTGATGCGCGAAAATGGCACCGGGGGACAGCTGTCACCGAGGAGGTGATTGGGCTCACAGGCAAGGTGAGGAGGAAGAAGAAGGTTGCGGGAGGAAGGGAGAGGCTTGAGAGGAGAGGCGAGGCTTGATCAATAGAGAGGGTTGATCAAGAGAGGAAGAGGAAGGAGACCAGGAGCGGTCGAGCAGACAGTAATTGCAACGGTTGCACTTGCAGGTTGGATGCCAAGGAGAGCTGAGCTGAGGGCAAGACTTGCTGAGCAGAGGAGCAAGGCTTGCTGAGCAGAGAAGAGAAGAGGGGGCCGCTAGCAGCGGCAACAACACACTTCGCTCGTCGCGGCCTAAATGCCACTCCTGCGACGGGCTTTCCTTTGATTAATAGCTAGAGATTACAAGCTTACAAGTACACCTTTACAACAAAATCACTAAAAGGGTACAAGGAGAAGCTGGCGGCTAAAGGAGAAGAAAGTGCCAGAAAACAGAGAGGAGAAGCTACCAGAGACTAAGTAAAATAGTCTGCCAGCTGCTGGAGGACTGAGAAACAGAGTCTGCAGAGTTTGCTGGCAAGCTGCTGAAGAGCTGAGGAGGACTGCGCGGACAGGAAATCTGATTCTGCAGGGCTTGCTGGAAGGGTGATGACGGACTGCGCAGAATGGGAAATGGAGTCCGTAGGGGCTACTGGTAAGACTTGTCTCCACCTCCAGGATCCCTGAATGAGAGGTTTCAGGGGGTATTTATAGGCCCAGGGAAGTTCTTGAAGAAGCGGGGACCAGTGACATCAGCATGACGACCTGCGCGGACTCCGCGGACTGGAATTTGCGTCCGCCACCTTGACCGATGAAGCAAGCGGAAGGACGCCCTGGAGAGAACTAGAGGCCGCCCCCTAGTGGGCGGCCTGGGCGGACTCCAGAGGGAGTCTGCCCGGCTGGACGCCGGGGCCGCCCCCTAGCGGGCAGCCTGGGCGGACTCTAGGGGGAGTCCGCCCGGCGGGCCTGGCCGCCCCCTTGCGGTCGGCCTGGGTGGACTCCAGGGGGAGTCCGCCCGGCTGGACGCCGGGGCCGCCCCCTAGCGGGCGGCCTGGGAGGACTCCAGGGGGAGTCTTCCCGGCGGGCCTGGCCGCCCCCTTGCGGGCGGACTGGGCGGACTCCAGGGGGAGTACGCCCGGCTGGATGTCGGGGCCGCCCCCTAGCGGGCGGCCCGGGCGGACTCCAGGGGGAGTCCGCCCGGCGGGCCTGGCCGCCCCCTCGAGGGCGGCCTGGGCGGACTCCAGGGGGAGTCCGCCCGGCTGGACGCCGGGGCCGCCCCCTAGCGGCGGCCTGGGCGGAGTCCGCCCGGCGGGCCTGGCCGCCCCCTCGCGGGCAGCCTGGGCGCACTCCACGGGGAGTCTGCCCGGCTGGACGCCGGGGCCGCCCCCTAGCGGGCGGCCTGGGCGGACTCCAGGGGGAGTCCGCCCGACGGGCCTGGCCTCCCCCTTGCGGGTGGCCTGGGCGGACTCCAAGGGGAGTCCGCCCGGCTGGCTGGCAGAGGCCGCCCCGGGTGGGCGGCCTCGACGGACGGTGGCAGGAGGCCGCCACCTCTCGGGCAGCAGGGAGGTCGCCCCTGGTGGGCAGCCTAGACGGACGGCGACAGGAGACTGCCGCCCCTTGGGCTGACTTGGAGGTCGCTCCGGGTGGTGCTGTTGGCCGACTCCTGCAAGGGAAAGCACTGCACGATTAGCGGACCTAACCGCATGTCCCGCGAGGGTGAGCTATGGGAATAGCCCGCCGTCCCGCAGGGCACGTGGTTTCCAGGAGACCTAGCGGACAGGGAATCTGTCCGCCTACGCTTGGACTTGTCGCGATCGAAAGGGAGAAATCTATGGGTCGCGACTAGCCAGCTGGCCACCTTGGGAAGGATCGCCGATTTTTGGGTTAACATAATCCCCGCACTTTTTTAAGTTCCGAAGGAAACTTCGAAAAAGTTGGAGACCCACGAAAATCGTGATCCACCCCAAAGGAAAGAGAAGGGAAGGCAAGGAGAGATAGAACCTGAAGTCTCCCCTTACAAGCTTGATGTTTCCTATCTACTTTCCTGTAAGAGGAAAATTAAGGGTAAGCACGTATGGGTGGTGCATCGAGTGTGTAACTGAGTTTGCTTTTGCAAAACGAAGAAGGCGTGTCTTCTGTTAAGTTCTGCAAAAACAATCGTGAGGGAAAACAGAAAGGCATAATAACTTGCAAGTACCTGATAGAGGCTTGCAAGCACCTGTCATTCTCTGCAAAAAGAGGAGGGAAAATAGTATACATGGACAGAAAAAATGAGTTACAAGTACCTGGAAGGGGCTTGCGAATCTTTTGTGGTCTCTGCAAAAGAAGAGTTAAGAGTATGCATAGTGCATAAAAGTAACTTGCAAGTACCTGAATGATGCTTGCAAGTGTCGGTGACCTCTACAAGAATAGAGTTAGTGGATGACATTGTTTATAAAGATAAGCTGCAAGTACCTGAATATGACTTGCAGTTGTCTGCTAACCACTGCAAAGTGAAAGAGTGAGCAGCAGAGATAAAATAATGATTTAAACTGCAAGTACCTGGATGAGGTTTGCAGGTGTCTGTTGTTCTCTACAAAGAGAAAAGTTAGAAGCAGACAATATGCATATAAAAGGAGCTTGCGAGTACCTGTGGAGAAGGCTTGCAAGGATTTGCTAACCTCTGAGAGGAGAGAGGGATTAAAAGCAAACAAGACGCGAGGATGACCGCACCAGAATCATAGCAAAACTGTTGACATGATTCAATTAATGATTGACACCATTAGAATTTGGCGAGAGTAACGAGCAGCTCTGTGAATCTCCATATGATAGAGCCATGAAGGTTGTTGAGATAGGGTCGACATGACCAAATAGCAAGAGAAATGCCTGATGATCATTATCACGAAGTCTAGATTACTGAATCGAGCGCTAGCTGTCGACATGACGGGATGGACATGATCAAAATGAATGCCAGAATCTTTTTGGTAGGTTGGATTAACCTGTTCACCTGTGAAAGGAGGGAAAAGAGAAAAGGAGGTCTACACCCGGAATGATTAAAGTGGGTTGAATGCTGCCACAGGTGTTCCCCGTGGGCCTTATGCATCACTTGCCCGAAAAATCATCCCAAGTATAGTCCTACTCAAAGCGGGCTGGCCGCGCATCCTCAAGGAGGGGGAAAAGGAAAAAGAGGTCCATATTCGGAATGACTAAAGAGGGTTGAATGCTGCCACAGGTGTTCCCCGTGGGCCTTATGCATCACTTGCCCGAAAAATCATCCCAAGTATGATCCTGCTCAAAGCGGGCTGGCCGCGCATCCTCGAGGAGGGAAAAAAGAAAAAGCAAGGGAAGGGTCCTGAGAAGGACCGCTAGCAGGAATGCTCTCTCGCCTTGGGTACAAGCATCACTGATCAACGAGACGGGTTGCGCCAAGAGGCCTATCTTGTCTGTATATTGATCAGCGGAGTTGCGAACCCGAGAAGGCATGGATCAAGGATACCAAAGAGTGCTTCGGCCACCACAGTTGAAGGATGAGCAAAGGGACAAGGCTACGCTTGATCGCCATTGCTTGTCCAACGAAGATCATCCTAACCGTAATGTATCCTGTAGGACGCACAGCAGAGCTAACACATGGGGCTCCCCTAGCACACACTCTGTGTCAGATGCCGGCTAGGATCCTAAGTCTGAAGCCCATTCCCGCGATTGAACTGCTCCCACTGCACATATGGGTATACTCCTGCCATGTGTGGTCGTAGCGGTTGTACGAGAACAAACTACGGAGGGAACGTTTCAGGCTCGGCGAAATCTCATTGGTGTAACGATCCTAAGAGAGGGAGAAGAGAGGAAGGAGCAACACAAGAAGGGAACTGTGTCAGTACGGGATCCCTGAATAAAAGCTTTGCTGGAAAGCAAGTAAAGAACACTGAGAAGTGTTGTATTGAAAATGTTTGAAAGAGAGAGAGCAAGGGTTGAGATAACCCCTGAAGGTCGCAAGGAGCTCCGAAGAACTGTGAAGTCCATCGCTTTGGAGGACTGTGAGTCCTTGCTAGCTTAGAATAGCCTTCCCAGCACACCCTCGTCGTCGGCATCGAAGCATTCGACTTCTTTGTTTACAACGAGGAGAGGAGGCTCTTCGACGTGGTTCACTCCTCTTGAGGACCAAGGAGCGTCTGCAAGTTCTTTGCCCCTTGAAGTTGCTTGATCAGGGCGCTCTTCTTTAAGAAGCAGGTCATGCATCTTGCCCTACCGGAGAATCCTTTGCACAAGCTGGCGGAATGCTCGGCAGTCTTCTGTTCGATGGCCTGATTCTTTGTGAAATTCGTAGTAGGGCTCTGAGTTTCTAGACCTCTGATCGGCTGGCCGATAGGGCTTCTTGAAGCTTGCCCTATCTTTCATGATCTGGATTACTTCTTGCACGACGTCGTCGAGATCAGACCCATGCAAGTCATTATCCTGCTGTTGTTGAACAGCTGTGCTTGCATAGACGGAGCTAGCGGCAATAATGGATCTTGAGCATTGTCACGGCTCGGGAAAGAGTATCGATGGCGATGGATCCTTCTCTCCTTCTTTGAGTGAGTTTGGAAGTGATTGCGAGGAGACCTTGGAGGATGCTTACGAGAGGGATCCTCCTCGGATAGAAGTTTGGAGACGAAGCCTGGATTGCTCTTTTCAGCTCGGATGTATGAGTTGGCTAGAGCGATCAACTCTTGATATGTCCTTGGAGCACGGACGTTGGCTTCAAATTTGAGAGGCCCTTCACGAAGACCGTGGATAAGAGCCACTCGGTACATCTCTTTATCAGAAACTTCGATGTCCAAAATCTCTCTTTGGAATCGATCCACAAACTGAGACCAAGTCTCATTTCCGCGCTGCCTGATCTCAAAAAGGGCTTCAGGACCTCCCTTTCTCTTGGTGGATGTAGAGAATCTGAGAAGAAACTACCTTCGAAAATCAAGGAAGGAAGTGATGAAGTGAGGACGGAGGCCATAGAACCAGTCCTTCACTTGCCCATCAAAAGAAGTAACAAGAAGCTTACACTTGGTTGCATCTGAAAGAGTCTTGAGAGCAACGGCTGACTCAAAAGCTTGGAGGTGCTTTACTGGATCTGTCTCTCCAGTGTAGGTTGGTAGTCGAGGCTCTCTGAAGTTTACTGGAGTTGGCTCATGGCGGACACTCTCTGCGAATGGTGAAGGCTCTTCTTGCTCTCCTACAGCATAGGGATAAAAAGGAGCATAAGCTGCAGCTACAAAAGGAGCATGAGGGTAAAAAGGAAAAGCTGCTGCAGGAGGAGCAGGGGCAGGAGCTGAAGGGTAGGTGATGGTTAAAAACTCGGAAATTATTTGCGGTCACGCGGCGACCCGGCGGTTTTATTTGCGAAAAAGGCGGAAGTGAATTTATTTAAGGAAATGGGGCGCGCGTATTTATTTATTTATTTTGGATATAAAAATGGTTTAGATCGAGTTTTAACGAAAGGAGGCAAGTGCACCTATCGTGAGTAGTACAGGATATTCCGGGTGGAATATCGAGGTCGTATTGTTCTCGGGTCCGGTTCGATTATTTCTACTCTTCCCTGGAGGGGACTATTATTTTACCGATAATTATCTTGTCGGGATATTTATATATAAAAAAAGCAGAAAATGGCAGAAAGAAAATGAAAGCAATAAAAAGAAAGCTAGAAGGTGGTGCCGATGAAGAGCTTAGCTCGATGGCACCGAAAAAACAATTGAACTAAAATAGACTTTAAATAAAAAGAGCTCCTAAATTTCTAATTAATTAAGGCGGAGACTTGGCCGTGGAGGTTCCACTAGAATGAGCTCACCTATCTCTAGGACTATCGCTCACCTGAATGCTAAGACTATTCGACCGAACGCTAGTCCGACGAAGGATTCCTCTTAACGCCCGCATTACGCTAAGAACCCCGCTATTGGGTGGGGAACCCAATCCGGTAGAGTTGGCGCGCCTCCTCTCTCGAGGGTTAGTGCGGAACTCTCTTTGCCAAGGGGTGATCGGTCCATATGCACGGCCTCTCGGCTGGCTAGCATATGGACTACGGAAATAGGGCCCACACATCGATATGTGGTCCTACGCGTCGTAAACCCCGGGCAAACCTTAAGTACTTTTAATTAATTAGAAAAATTAGACCTTTAATTATTTTAAGCTATTTTATCTGTCCCAATGCTCTTCGATGCCGAGGGCTAAGAACTGTTAGCCACTCATCGGAATGGGGACGATTTGCGGGAAAAGCGGAAAATAAAGCAGAAAATGGAAAGCAGGAAATGAAAGCAGTAAAATAAAGCAGTAAAGGAAAGCTGAAAATTGCAAGTCCTACTCAAACGAGTAGGACTAAAGAAAGCAGTAAATTGCGAGTCCCGGCGCAACTGCGTGGGCGGGAGAAATGAAAGCAGTAAAACGCACACACGCAAGTCCTACTCAAATGAGTAGGAGAAAATAAATGCGGGTCCTACTCAAACGAGTAGGACAAAATAAATGCAACGCACGCACACACTCTCTCGACATAAAGTAAACACACACACTCTACAAGAATAAAAACCAGCCATTAAACTCAAGTGAGTAGGCGGAAAAAAGGAAAACTACGAACTCACGCACTCTACAGAAAGTAAAATAAGCAGGCGCCATTTAACTCTTAACGAGTAGGCGGAAATAAATGCGCACGCACAAAAAATTGCAAAAAAAACTAAGTTACTGAAAAATTAAAACAACTGCATTTCTACCGCTAGAATGCGGTAGAAATGCATAAAAAGCTGAAATAAAAATTAACCGAAAAGAAAGTTTTGCAAATAAATGAAAAAAATGCAAGTGCTCTAAAAATAAAAACGAATACATTTCTACCGCTAGAATGCGGTAGAAATGCATAAAAAGAGAAACAGAAAAATTAAACGGACAAAAGTTAAAATGAAAAAAACGAAGTGCGCGAAAAATTAAAACAACTATATAATCATTCCTATAACTCCGTAAAAACTGATTAAAAAGTGAAAATAAAACGAAAAGAACGAAAAAGGTTTTGCGAAATAAAAAGCTAAGTTAAAAAAAGGAAAAACACTTTGAAAATATTTTTACGGGTATAGGAATGAAATAAAAGCTAAGTTAACCAAAACTAAGTATTTGCATGAAAATAAAATTGCGATTATAACGGCTAGAAAGTAGACAAAAGTTATACGCTACAAAGATTTTAGGAGACATAAAGGAAAACAAAATGAAAACAAACATTAAAAATCACTTCGAGTAGGGCGCATAAATGGATTCCAAGCTAAGAAAAGAGAGAAAAAACTAACACATTTTATTAATGAAAAAGTGATTACAAGAAAGCTAAAAACAAACACTAAGAGAGGGGAAGAAAATCCCTTACATAGCATAAGAAGGCATTTCGGCAGCACCTACCCTAAGCAAAGTGGTTCAAAAAAAGGGAACAGGAATTCAAAGGAGACCCTCTGAATTTATAGACAAAATTTTCAAGGGTCACGCCCTTGGTCACGGGCGTGACAGGGGGCGTGACAGCACTATTTGGAAGGCGGCCGGCGATTTGACGGGAAAGTTGACTTCGGGCTGGACACGTGGCGGTCTCGCAGTGGTCACGCCCTTGGTCACGGGCGTGACAGTGGGCGTGACAGGCAGGTGGATCTGGGCGCGGTGCGCCAAAAAGTCGCCGCGCGGGTCTTGTCGGGCTAGCTGGAAAGGTCACGCCCCAGGTCACGGGCATGGGTCACGGGCGTGACTCTGGTGACACGGGCGTGACAGGCTTTGCACTTCAAATTTTGCTGATTTCTCGGGAATTTGACGCATCACGCCCTGGTCACGGGCGTGACCAACATGTCACGGGCGTGACATGTCAATTTTGGCAGATTTTTGATTTTTTTCTGAAAAATAAAATAAACAAAGTTAGCAAAATTATTTACAAAAAAGAAGCAATTTATTAAGCAAAAATATATAAAAAAGACGAAAACAAATGAAAACGACTAAATTAATGTACAGAAAAATAGGTATATTTACAATTCATCAAATACCCCCATACTTAAGCTTTTGCTATTCCAGAGCAAAAGTTGGAGATGAACTTATAAGGAATAAAAGAAATCCTAAGTTTAGCTACCGCTTGAATTAATTAAAAGGAAGAACAAAATAAACATCCGGGGTTAAAGAATTAAATCCTAATTTATGAAATGTTATGAATGGAGGAAGAGTTTCAAAAAGACTTCTACATAAAATAAAATAGAAGGCAAAAATTTATTTTTGTTAGTTTAACAAAGATGGATTGGATTTATACAAAAAACTTTAGCTAAAAAGAAGTTAAAGGAAATAATGCAATTTAAAAATTATGCTCTCAAAAAAATTTAAATTAAGTCTAGAATCATTGAAATAGGCTAAGTGGTTTGGTGGTTTATGAAGAAGCCTTGAATATTGAGGTGAGGTAATTTTTTCTCGAACCTCCAATTTTTTTTCTTTTGGATAGTTAGGAAAACGAAATCTTATTTTCCTAACACATAAAAACTTTTTTTTTTCTTTCTTCATAATAAATAAAATTAACCCAATGTATATTTGTAGGAGTAATGAATTTTATCCTCTTACTCCATATATAATCTTTTTAAATTATTGGGTGCCTATGTTTACGGAACGAAATCTTATTCCCATTGACATAGGATCTTTTAAGGGATAGGGGGGGGGGGGAATCATGTCAATTTAAGACACGAAAAAAAATGGAAGTGGGTTTAGTTTTTCAAAAATAAAACTAGCTTTTAATCAAAAAGTTTTGAGAGCAACCTTTTTAAAATGAACGTTCCAATGTTTCTAAAAGCATGAAGTAGAAATAATTGAAATCCATGGATGTTATTTTCTAACATAAAAAACGAGCTTCTATTTATAAAATTAGAAGTGGTGGTGAAAAACAAGTTCCCTATTATAAGGAAAAGACATAAAAAATTCTTTAAATCTTAACCCCAGACACTTAAATCTATCGAACTTTAATTAATAAACGAATAGTAAGCAAAGAATAACTAAAATTCGCATATAAATTAACTCGAAACTAGATTTGTGGAAAGCAAAAAGAGTTAAGATATGGTGTATTCGAATTATTTTGTTACATAATTTTAACAAAATATTTTTTTGATTTTTAGAGTTTTATCATTTTTTTGTGTTTTAATTATTATCTTTTTAGGATTTTTTAGTTATTTTATCTTTTTAGGGTTTTTGGGTTTTTCTAATTTTTTTGATTTTTAGTTTTTTGTAGATAAGTAATTTACAAGAATGAGGAGAGAAAGAAGAGTTATTTACAAAGAAGATAGGGGGGAAAGAGAGATTTTTTTACAAAAAAAAAGCAAAGTAAAAACTCGATTGCGGCCCCGCGAACAGACTCTTATTTGAATGGTTGGTTCGATGAGTCGACCGTCGCGGGTAGGCAAGACGCAAGTTTTTACAAAAAAGAAGAAGAGGGGGGAAGAGAGAATTTTTTTTTTTTTTTTTTTTTGAAGTTTTTTTTTTGTTTTGTTTTTTTTTTTTTTTGTTTTAATAATTTTTTGAAATTTTTTGATTTTTGCATTTTTTGTATTTTTTTGTTAAATACTAAATATAAAAAGTGCAGAATAGGAAAACACCCCCATACTTAAACCCAACATTGTCCCCAATGTTGCAGTCTAAGTATGCGGAACGATAATATACAAAATATAATAAGTACAAAAAAGAAAAAGGGAGGGTAGGAGCTTCCCTAAGACGAGCGCGGGAGGCCCAGGCCGAAACCCTGCATTATTTAGAAGAAAAAGCAAAAAGATAACAGAAAGAATAAAAAAGATAAACTCGGCCTAAAGATCGCGGGCGGTAGGGGGGCGATGTGCGTGGGGGAGTCGGAGGTAGCTAAGGCCTTAGCGACCACTACGTGATAAAAATGTGATCCCCTAGCGCGCACAAAAGTGAAAAGCGCGCCGAATCAAAATAAAATATAATAAGTTAAATTAAAATAAAATATATATTTTTTAAGTTTTTCATTTTTTAGTTTTGTAGTTTTTTTTTTTGTTGGTTTTTTTTTTTTCAAAAACAAGAATGAAAATAAAAAATAAAAATATTTTTTGTTAAGTTTTTTTTTTTTCATTTTTTGGATTTTTAGTTTTTTTTTTTAGTTTAGTTTTTTTAGTTTTATAGTTTTTTCAAATTTTTAATTTTTAAGGTTTTTCAAATTTTTTTTGTTTTGAGTTTTTCAATTTTTTTTTTTGGTTTTATAAATTTGTAAATATATATATTAGTTTTTATTATTATTATTATTATATTATGATTTTTTTTTTGAGTTGGCTAAACTATTTTTTTTATAAATATATATAGGTAAAATTAATAGATTTCCAGGGTTTAAAATAACGAACCTAAAACTCCCCGGCAACGGCGCCAAAAACTTGATGGTTAAACACTCGGAAATTATTTGCGGTCACGTGCCGACCCGGCGGTTTTATTTGCGAAAAAGGCGGAAGTGAATTTATTTAAGGAAACGGGGCGCGCGTATTTATTTATTTATTTTGGATATAAAAAAGGTTTAGATCGAGTTTTAACGAAAGGAGGCAAGTGCACCTATCGTGAGTAGTACAGGATATTCCGGGTGGAATATCGAGGTCGTATTGTTCTCGGGTCCGGTTCGATTATTTCTACTCTTCCCTGGAGGGGACTATTATTTTACCGATAATTATCTTGTCGGGATATTTATATATAAAAAAAGCAGAAAATGGCAGAAAGAAAATGAAAGCAATAAAACGAAAGCTAGAAGGTGGTGCCGATGAAGAGCTTAGCTCGATGGCACCGAAAAAACAATTGAACTAAAATAGACTTTAAATAAAAAGAGCTCATAAATTTCTAATTAATTAAGGCGGAGACTTGGCCGTGGAGGTTCCACTAGAATGAGCTCACCTATCTCTAGGACTATCGCTCACCTGAACGCTAAGACTATTCGACCGAACGCTAGTCCGACGAAGGATTCCTCTTAACGCCCGCATTACGCTAAGAACCCCGCTATTGGGTGGGGAACCCAATCCGGTAGAGTTGGCGCGCCTCCTCTCTCGAGGGTTAGTGCGGAACTCTCTTTGCCAAGGGGTGATCGGTCCATATGCACGGCCTCTCGGCTGGCTAGCATATGGACTACGGAAATAGGGCCCACACATCGATATGTGGTCCTACGCGTCGTAAACCCCGGGCAAACCTTAAGTACTTTTAATTAATTAGAAAAATTAGACCTTTAATTATTTTAAGCTATTTTATCTGTCCCAATGCTCTTCGATGCCGAGGGCTAAGAACTGTTAGCCACTCATCGGAATGGGGACGATTTGCGGGAAAAGCGGAAAATAAAGCAGAAAATGGAAAGCAGGAAATGAAAGCAGTAAAATAAAGCAGTAAAGGAAAGCTGAAAATTGCAAGTCCTACTCAAACGAGTAGGACTAAAGAAAGCAGTAAATTGCGAGTCCCGGCGCAACTGCGTGGGCGGGAGAAATGAAAGCAGTAAAACGCACACACGCAAGTCCTACTCAAATGAGTAGGAGAAAATAAATGCGGGTCCTACTCAAACGAGTAGGACAAAATAAATGCAACGCACGCACACACTCTCTCGACATAAAGTAAACACACACACTCTACAAGAATAAAAACCAGCCATTAAACTCAAGTGAGTAGGCGGAAAAAAGGAAAACTACGAACTCACGCACTCTACAGAAAGTAAAATAAGCAGGCGCCATTTAACTCTTAACGAGTAGGCGGAAATAAATGCGCACGCACAAAAAATTGCAAAAAAAACTAAGTTACTGAAAAATTAAAACAGCTGCATTTCTACCGCTAGAATGCGGTAGAAATGCATAAAAAGCTGAAATAAAAATTAACCGAAAAGAAAGTTTTGCAAATAAACGAAAAAAATGCAAGTGCTCTAAAAATAAAAACGAATACATTTCTACCGCTAGAATGCGGTAGAAATGCATAAAAAGAGAACAGAAAAATTAAACGGACAAAAGTTAAAATGAAAAAAACGAAGTGCGCGAAAAATTAAAACAACTATATAATCATTCCTATAACTCCGTAAAACTGATTAAAAAGTGAAAATAAAACGAAAAGAACGAAAAAGGTTTTGCGAAATAAAAAGCTAAGTTAAAAAAAAGGAAAAACACTTTGAAAATATTTTTACGGGTATAGGAATGAAATAAAAGCTAAGTTAACCAAAACTAAGTATTTTCATGAAAATAAAATTGCGATTATAACGGCTAGAAAGTAGACAAAAGTTATACGCTACAAAGATTTTAGGAGACATAAAGGAAAAACAAAATGAAAACAAACATTAAAAATCACTTCGAGTAGGGCGCATAAATGGATTCCAAGCTAAGAAAAGAGAGAAAAAACTAACACATTTTATTAATGAAAAAGTGATTACAAGAAAGCTAAAAACAAACACTAAGAGAGGGGGAAGAAAATCCCTTACATAGCATAAGAAGGCATTTCGGCAGCACCTACCCTAAGCAAAGTGGTTCAAAAAAAGGGAACAGGAATTCAAAGGAGACCCTCTGAATTTATAGACAAAATTTTCAAGGGTCACGCCCTTGGTCACGGGCGTGACAGGGGGCGTGACAGCACTATTTGGAAGGCGGCCGGCGATTTGACGGGAAAGTTGACTTCGGGCTGGACACGTGGCGGTCTCGCAGTGGTCACGCCCTTGGTCACGGGCGTGACAGTGGGCGTGACAGGCAGGTGGATCTGGGCGCGGTGCGCCAAAAAGTCGCCGCGTGGGTCTTGTCGGGCTAGCTGGAAAGGTCACGCCCCAGGTCACGGGCATGGGTCACGGGCGTGACTCTGGTGACACGGGCGTGACAGGCTTTGCACTTCAAATTTTGCTGATTTCTCGGGAATTTGACGCATCACGCCCTGGTCACGGGCGTGACCAACATGTCACGGGCGTGACATGTCAATTTTGGCAGATTTTTGATTTTTTTCTGAAAAATAAAATAAACAAAGTTAGCAAAATTATTTACAAAAAAGAAGCAATTTATTAAGCAAAAATATATAAAAAAGACGAAAACAAATGAAAACGACTAAATTAATGTACAGAAAAATAGGTATATTTACAATTCATCAGTAGGGATGACTTCCCTGAAAGTTAAGAACTCTAGCTGGACTTCCCTGGGCTGCTCCCCGGAAGAAGTTATGACGAGCAGCAAACTCTTCATCTTGAGTTCGCAAAGGAGCTGCGGGCCCTTGCGGAAAGGTTGGAGTGTACGGCGGATAGAACGACGGGCAAGCTTGAGAGTAAGCTTGCTGATGCTCTGTTGTTGGTGTTGGGTTGATTGGAGTAGCTGGAGCAGCTGCTAGATGAGCGTCCAATCACTGCGTTATAGCAGCAAGAAATTTGTTGATAGCCTGGAACTGTTGAGCATTCTCACGGCGCGCCTGCTCAAAGCCTTCCCAGAGAGGATCTTCACTGGGACTTGGAGCATGGTTCTCGGCTAATTGATGGTCCGACATGGTTAGCTGTTGCTTTCACTGCCTGTTCAGATCTGAAGGTTTGCGCGTGAGCTGTTCGGGTCCACGCTCACCGCACCAACTGTTGATGCGCGAAAACGACACCGAGGGACAGCTGTCACCGAGGAGGTGATTGGGCTCACAGGTAAGGTGAGGAGGAAGAAGAAGGTTGCGGGAGGAAGGGAGAGGCTTGAGAGGAGAGGCGAGGCTTGATCAACAGAGAGGGTTGATCAAGAGAGGAAGAGGAAGGAGACCAGGAGCGGTCGAGCAGACAGTAATTGCAACGGTTGCACTTGCAGGTTGGATGCCGAGGAGAGCTGAGCTGAGGGCAAGACTTGCTGAGTAGAGGAGCAAGGCTTGCTGAGCAGAGAAGAGAAGAGGGGGCCGCTAGCAGCGGCAACAACACACTTCGCCCGTCGCGGCCTAAATGCCACTCCTGCGACGGGCTTTCCTTTGATTAATAGCTAGAGATTACAAGCTTACAAGTACACCTTTACAACAAAATCACTAAAAGGGTACAAGGAGAAGCTGGCGGCTAAAGGAGAAGAAAGTGCCAGAAAACAGAGAGGAGAAGCTGCGAGAGACTAAGTAAAATAGTCTGCCAGCTGCTAGAGGACTGGGAAACAGAGTCTGCAGAGTCTGCTGGCAAGCTGCTGAAGAGCTGAGGAGGACTGCGTGGACAGGAAATCTGATTCCGCAGGGCTTGCTGGAAGGGTGATGACGGACTGCGTGGACTGGGAAATGGAGTCCGCAGGGGCTGCTGGTAAGACTTGTCTCCACCTCCAGGATCCCTGAATGAGAGGCTTCAGGGGGTATTTATAGGCCCAGGGAAGTTTTGAAGAAGTGGGGCCCAGTGACATCAGCATGACGAACTGCGCGGACTCCGCGGACTGGAATTTGCATCCGCCACCTTGACCGATGAAGCAAGCGGAAGGATGCCCTGGAGAGAACTGGAGGTCGCCCCCTAGCGGGAGGCCTGGGCAGACTCTAGGGGGAGTCCGCTCGGCGGGCCTGGCCGCCCCCTTGCGGGCAGCCTGGGCAGACTCCAGGTGGAGTCCTCCCGGCTGGACGCCGGGGCTGCCCCCTAGCGGGCGGCCTGGGCGGACTCCAGGGGGAGTCCGCCCGGCGGGCCTGGCCGCCCCCTTGCGAGCGTCCTGGGCGGACTCCAGGAGGAGTTCGCCCGGCTGGACGCCGGGGCCGCCCCCTAGCGGTCGGCCTGGGCGGACTCCAGGGGGAGTCCGCTCGGCGGGCCTGGTCGCCCCCTCGCGGGCGGCCTGGGCGGACTCCAGGGGTAGTCCGCCCGGCTGGACGCCGGGGCCGCCCCCTAGCGGGCGGCCTGGGCGGACTCCAGGGGGAGTCCGCCCGGCGGGCCTGGCCGCCCCATCGCGGGCGGCCTGGGCGGACTCCAGGGGGAGTCCACCCGGCTGGACGTCGGGGCCGCCCCCTAGCGGGCGGTGTAACGCCCCCACCTGTCACATGACATATAACGGTGAGTCCGGCCGGGGCCCCACGCCATATAGTACAGACAAGCGAAGGAATCACGTGTGGAAATCAAAATCTATGTGTGTCCTTAACTCATTCCATTCTAGCGCAGCATTGTTTCTTGTTAACATGAACTCAAACCAGAATGTCCACCCATATATAAATACCACATTTATATAAAAACACCAGGAATGTATACAACTCACACACCCTGGCCTTATGGCCTTACAAGTTTCTCTTTACATAACAACAATTTCGTACATCGGCACGCAGGCCGGCCACACATGAAATCCAACCATGATTCTTCACATAGCCTTCAAGGACTAAGAACACCAGGCTAGCCAATCCACTTATTCTTTCCAAACCGCAGCACCTGCAATTCATCATCCAAGCCAACACAGAAAACAAGGTAACGGTCAGCATTGCTGACCCATTATAACGACCCTACCCCCTACCCGGGGTAGTGGTTCCTTCCCTGTATACAGTGCTTCCTTTCTCATCAAGCATCAACAAACATCACCAAATTACATCACAGATAGATCATTCTCTTTATTCCACTAACAAACACATCACATCACAAACGCTGGAGTCCACCAACGCTCCGTGCACTCAGGGCACCTTCTTGGTGTACCAGAATCCACCGTCGTACACCGCTGTCTCTCGAGGTGTTAACTTGTTGGTTGACCGGCCCTAGTCCACCAGCTCGCAGGCTGGCGACATCCCGCCCAAGCCACTCAGAGGTCCATCCTCACAGCATCATAAACAGAGCAGACCGACCCACACTATGTGGTGTAGCAAGCCGGGTTTATCTAAGCTCCCCAGGCATTGTCTACCCATCGATCCCCCTCCGAATCCGATCGACCCACACCATGTGGTGCAGCAACCCGGGTTTAACTCGACTCCCCCAACATTGCCGCCCATCGATCACTTCCTTAACTGGATCAACCCACCCTAGTGGTGTAACAGGCCGGGTTTATTACGAGCTCCCCAGGCGTGCTACCAATTGATCATCTCATATCCAGGAGCTTCATCAAAGCATCCTCACAATCATCACATCCATACGTTCATCACAACAGAAAGCCGTTTTGCACATCATCAAAGCCACGGAGTCTTCTCCGGTTTACCCATGAACATCACCAATCCAGACTACTGGTCCAGATGGGCTTCACACAGCATGCCTACGCCGTACTCTATATTTCCGGCTCTAAATGCAGACACAACAAAGGAATCACTTCCGCGATCCACCTCTTGGTGGAGGATTCCAAGCACATGTATAGAGAAAGGACTTCGATGTCCAATAAGGAGATCGTTACCCTTGAAGATCGCTTCGGCGCCATGAAGTAGCCGGATGGAAATCACCGCCTCGGCTCTGCCTTCACGAATCCGCTCTCGGATCTTCGCTCCGCACTCCGCAGCTCCTACAGCAGCTGGAAGACTCCTCCCTTCTCTCTCCCTTAGGCCTTTCTTCTTTCTCCCTTGAAATGGAAATGAAGAAGAAGAAGAAGAAGATAATAAGAGATTTTATCTTCTAATTCTCGGCCTCCTAGACACCTGGACAAAGCCCAGCCCTTGGATCCAGGAAGAGGGAAACGAACGGCTCAGATCTGGCCAGAAAACCCTGAACACGGCCTGACACGCCCTGTGACACGCCTGTGTCACAGGCCGTGTCCCTCTAAGCGGCAGACAACCGACTCAATCCAACCAGTACACGCCCATGTGACACGCCCGTGTCACGGCCGTGTACCCGACACGCCCTCAGACACGCCCGTGTCTGAGGCCGTGTACCTCAACAGAAAATAATCCCAATCCAACCCGAGACTTCACACGGCCTGGCACACGGCTTGGCACACGCCCGTGTTCCTGGCCGTGTGCACCAGGACACACCCGTGTCCCGCAAACACGCCCCGGCTCAGGACGTCGAGCTGAGTTCGATGCCCACTGACACGCCCTGTGACACGCCCGTGTCACAGGCCGTGTCCTCACTGGAAACCCGATACTCGACGATCGTCGCGTAACACTCGTCGAACATAGGACACGGCATCCGACACGGCCGTGTCCTGGGCCGTGTGCCCCCTCTCGACGATATCGAGCGAAAATCGTCGACACCAAGCCCGATCGTCAACACAACCCGACACGCCCTGCGACACGCCCGTGTCGCAGGCCGTGTCAACTGACACGCCCTGGGACACGCCCGTGTCCCAGGCCGTGTCACCCATGCCTGAACTCGATTTTGCTCAAAATGATCCTCTTGACTTCGGGGTGTTACAATCCTCCCCCCCTTCAAAGAATTTCGTCCTCGAAATTTGACCCCAAACAGCCAATTAGGCACAATCATCACAAAATCATAACCGCCGTACACACTAACAAACAGACAACACAACAAACATCCCTAACTGCCACTTGTGCACATTCAGCACATAAGACCTCAAAGAAAACAACATAATTGATTGATTTCGGCACAATCACAAGTGCACCAAGATATTATAGAGATCTATAACTATATAGAAACATCATTTACATCAGCCAAAAGTGTTGTACATCAGCTATTATTCATCAAAACATAGTTTACATACACAGCTTTCAGAGCATCGACATGATTCACATCACTTCCGCTCAGCCTCTCGATTTTGAAATTCGCGATTGAATGATAAATGAAACGTTCGAGGCTGAATTTCACCAACTGAGCTTTGCGGCTCTTGCACTTCCATCGCATGAAATCTAGGTTGCGTCCGGGGTGCAGATGATTCGGCCACGGCTTTCCCTTTTTCTTCATATGACGCACCTGTCTTGTTCTCACTCCTTGGAGGGACATTCCAACAGAATTTTGCTATGTGTCCTTGCCGCCCACAGTTATAGCATACACGTCCTGACCCATACGTTGCCCCCAAAGAAACAGTCGACGGCATTGCTTCCGCAGGTCTATATCTTTTCTTCTCTCATCGTCGAAACTCCGATTGATCCAATTGCGACACTTTCAACTCTGACGTTTCCCTTGCCAGTCTCTTATTCTCTTGTGCTCGCTTCATATCCTTCTCCAAGGCACGAGCTGTATCGACTAACGCCTGAAAGCCTTGGCTCACCGAACTCGGAAGTGCCAACCTCAATTCATCCCGCAATCCTCCATAAAACCGATTTGTCTTTCGCGCTTCCTCCGCAAAGGTAGATCCCGCATATCTCCCCAATTTTGTAAACTCATGCAGGTAGGTATCAATATCTCGCTCACCCTGCACCAAACGGAGAAACTCATTTTCCATCGCAATCCTCTGCGACACTGGCACATACTTGGCTAAAAATATTTGGGAGAATTCCTCCATTGAAATCTCCGTTAAACCTCGACCTGCCAAGTGGTGCACTTCCATTTCATCCCACCATAATCTCGCATCGCCTTCTAACAGAAAAGTGGCCAACGTCACTTTCTGCTCTTCAACCGTCCTGATTGCGGTTAAGATCCTTTTTACTCTTGCCAACCAATCTTCTGCCTGCGTTGGTGAAAGCACTCCACCAAACGTCGGTGGGTGAAAGTGCATAAAACGTGACAATGCATTGTCACTTGCTTGCACTTCCACCACCTCGGCAGCATGCTCTTGCATTCCACCAGGTCTTACCTGTCCAGTTGGTTGTGCTTGTAACACTGCAAGCACTGTCTCTGCCACCACCCGTATGGCCTCTGCCGAGGGAGGTTTAGATTGTTTGGGAGGAGAGAACATAATTGAACTCATGAATGTCCACTAGGAATGTATGTCATGCACATGATGTGCGTGCGTGTGTAGTCAATGTACCAGTACCGTTATGCCGGACCCACCGTTATATGTCATGTGATAGGTGGGGGCGTTACAGGCGGCCTGGGCGGACTCCAGGGGGAGTCCGCCCGGCGGGCCTGGCCGCCCCCTTGCGGGCGCGGCCTGGGTGGACTCCAGGGGGAGTCTGCCCGGCTGGCGGGCAGAGGCCGCCCCGGGTGGGCGGCCTCGACGGACGACGGCAGGAGGCCGCCACCTCTCGGGCAGCAGGGAGGTCGCCCCTGGTGGGCGGCCTCGACGGACGGCGACAGGAGACTGCCGCCCCTTGGGCTGACTTGGAGGTCGCTCCGGGTGGTGCTGTTGGCCGACTCCTGCAAGGGAAAGCACTACACGATTAGCGGACCTAACCGCATGTCCCGTGATGGTGAGCTATGGGAATAGCCCGCTGTCGCGCAGGGCACGCGGTTGCCAGGAGACCTAGCAGACAGGGAATCTGTCCGCCTATGCTGGGACTTGTCGCGATCGAAAGGGAGAAATCTATGGGTCGCGACTAGCCAGCTGGCCACCTTGGGAAGGATCGCCGATTTCTGTGTTAATAGGATGGCACACGCCCGTGTCGGATGACACGACCGTGTCATCTGGCCGTGTCCTTCTCGGGATGAAAACGACCAAAAAATAACCAGCCAGACACGGCCTTGGACACGCCCGTGTCCTAGGCCGTGTACCCCTAAACAGTCACCAAAAACCTTTTTTTCGCGACCGACTAGCACACAATTTTCGGGGCATTACAAATCTCCCCCACTTAAGGAATTTCATCCCGAAATTAAGCAAAGGTACACGAAATCTAAATAATACCTGAGTGGAACAACTCGGGGTATTCCTCCAACATAGCTTGCTCTCGCTCCCAAGAAAGCTCCTCACGTCCGCAATTATCCCAACGGACTTTAACCATTCAGACCTCCTTGTTGCGGAGTCGTTTGACTGCAACATCTTCAATTCGTACTGGCCTGACCCTTGTTGTTAACTCATAATCAACCGGTACCTGATTGTCCGCAACGATCTGCGAAAGCTCTTGCACTGCCTTACGCAACACCGATACCGGGAACACGTCATGCAACCCACTCAACTCCGTCGACAGCTTCAACCTATACGCCGCCTCGCCAACACGCTCCAGGATTTCAAATGGTCCAAGGTATCTCGGACTCAGCTTCCTCAAGCGTCGAACCCGTGATACACACTTGAACGGCTTGATTTTTAGATATACCATGTCGCCAACGTTGAACTCCACATTTCTATGTTTGGCGTTTTAATACTTTGACTGTCTATCCTGAGCAATCTTCAGCCTTTCTTGAATTGTCCGTATCATTGAAGTGGCGTCTTCCACCACTTGATGCTTATATAACTTCGATTCTCCTGCCTCCAACCAAGACAACGGCGTACGACACTTCCTCCCGTACAAAGCTTCGAAAGGCTCCAGTCCAATACTTGCCTGAAAGCTGTTGTTGTACGCAAACTCCAACATGTACAAGTGATCCTCCCAATTCTTCCTGAAATCTAGGACGCACATGCGAAGCATGTCCTCCATAGTCCTGTTGACTCTCTCGGTTTGGCCATCTGTCTGCGGGTGAAAGGCTGTGCTGAACTTTAGCTTAGTACGCAACAGACCATGCACCAACCTCCAGTCATTCGACGTAAAGCGTCCATCACGATCACTAACAATACTGCGAGGCACACCATGCAATCGTACAATATTATCCACGTAGAGTTTGGCTAACTTTTCCACCGGATCTTCCTTTCTGACTGGGATAAAGTGCGACACCTTTGTCAACCTATCTACGACCACCCAAATGGCGTCGTTTCCATTCTGCGACTTCGGCAAACCGTGCACAAAATCCATAGATATGTCGTCAAACTTCCATTCTGGGATAGGAAGGGATTTCAAGAAACTTCTGGGCTTTTGGCATTCCGCCTTCACCAATGCATAAGTACGGCACTTGGCCACATAAAATGCCACATCCTTCTTCAAACCCAACCACCAGAATAATTTCTTCATGTCTCTATACATTTTTGTGCTTCCCGGGTGGATTGAGTACGTGGTATGATGAGCCTCATACATCAATTCCTGTTGGGTAATGTATCCACAATTACCTGGATTTGAGGAAGCCACCTGTCAAGCTAAGATGAATTCACAGTGTATTTGATAAAATCCTTCAAGTTGTGCTTGCAGTTATTCCACGCTAAGTACACACCAATGTCAGGGTGCAGTAGGTCAATATACACGGGTCTGCGCGACGTAATCCCTCGTTGAGCAGATCAATGTGTTGGCCTACGTATACTCTCTCTATTGGAGTGTACTTATCTTCAAGTACAGGGCCGTGATAATGCAAGAGCAGACAAGGAGCAAGGATGGGTCAAAGAGCAGCTCATGGGTGGAAAGATGAAAAATCATCTAAGTAACAATCGATGAGAATCACCAAGTGATTCTCGCCGATTCGGCGAGAATCACTGGCTGATTCTCGCCGTCTCTATCCGGCTACATCAAAGCGTGCAAATCTGTCGCTAAGTCATAATCGTCGAGAATCATCAAGTGATTCGGCGAGAATCACTAGTGATTCTCACCGAATCGTCGAGAATCACTGGCTGATTCTCGCCGACTCCTCGAGAATCACCTTCGATTCTCGCCGATTTTGACTTGGGCGATTTTCTGGATCCCGCTGGACCGGATCAAATGTTAAGGCGCTGTTTTGAACCGGTTTTAGGGTTTCTTCTGGTGGGACCCACAACAGTCATAAAGAGGTATACTACTGTATAAATACTAGCGTATTTTTGAACAGTACCTAGAGCAATTTTGAAAGACAAAAGCCGAGCCGCCGACGTGACCTAGATCGCGAAACCTGCTCCGCTGCCGTCGCCGCTCGTGCCAGTGGATCGCTGGCTTTGATCGTGGTTTCTTCCAGATCTCCCGACGACAGAAGCTCAGCCAAGCACAACGTCTCACGCGTCTAACCAGAGATCCTTTGTCTCTTGATTCGTTGACCGGGAAAACCTTCCCCTTCCGAATCGATCGAGACGATCGATCCTAGTGTGACCATTGGAAGACCTTGCTAGCTTTGCTACGAAGATTGAATCTCCAAAGTACAGCCGCAGCACGTCGTTGTCTTCGCCGATCCCGAGAACCAAGCCGCCGCCCTTCTTGCCGCCGCCAGTTTCGGGGAGACTCTCTCCAAGTGAGATCTAGGATTGTAGACTCTTCGTTGACTTCAAGAACACGTCATCGAACGAAGAGGGACACCTTAGTCTCCAAAAGTTGTTTGTATTTCTTTTACATTCTATTTTCAATTTTGTGGTAAAGGAACGTTGGTTCCTAGTTGTAGGGTTGGGTGCAACCCGTGTTGTGGGAGTGGTGACTCCTACGTGTGGAAGGGTTCCTTCCGTTAGTGCAAGGATTGGATTTCAATCCTGTTTGTGAAGTTACTGAGTCGTCCGTGGTTGGGAGATAGGTGGAACGGGGAAAGTGGATGTACCCAAATCGGGGAACCACTATAATTTGCATGTGTCCTTTCTGTGCTATGGTGTTTTGTTTTCTTGTGCAGGTACAATTTTAATTCCGCAAAAATACCGCAAGTCACCTATTCCCCCCCATAGGTGAAGGTAGTTGATACTAGGTGGACTTTCAAGTGGTATCAAAGCGAGGTTACTCATCAAAAAGGTTCACACCTTAAGTAGAATCCTGCCACCAGTGTCAAAAGCATGGAGTTGGATCATGGGATCTCTCCACTAAGACTTCCCACGTGCACAAAGGAGTATTATCCCATCTGGAAGATGAGAGTGTCCTATCACTTGGAGGCTATCGATCCTCGAGCATCTCTCATCTTGGAAGAGGGTCCATTCATTCCTATGAAGACCTCCGGCTCTAGAAAGGATATCCAAATTCCCAAGGGTATTACTGAGATGTCGGAGACTGAACTCTCATTATTTAATCTGGAGAAGATAATCCGTCAGATCATCATGGATGTCTGGTCTGGACCTTCTCGATCTAGATTGGAAAAGTGTGGGACGACCAACCCTATGTGGGTAACCATCTCAGATCTCATGGAGGGATCAGAAAAAGCAGGGATCTGTTGTCAGTAAGAGGATGAAGCCTATGTGGGGGTCCTTGCATCTGAAGATGAAGGCAAGGATCAAACAGACAACATCAGGGCTCCGGTGTCCTTGTCAGAGACTGAAGAAGAAATTGAGGAAAGCAGTTCTGATGAAGCTGACACAACGGTCTCTGGCGATAGTAACAGTAACTCTGAAGAGCAGGTAACTTCTTCGTCTTGCCCCTTTTCTCTTGAAGTTCCTGAAGACAGGAATTGTTACCCTTCAGAAAATCCTGATTCCCTGAAGAGAGCCCTTCAGAAAAGCAACCTACTTGCTGAGGAGCAAGCTCAGGAGATTGCTCGATTGAAGATCTTGTTGGTTCTCCAATTGGCATCTAACAAGGTTAAGGACTCTAAAATCTTAGATCTAGAGAGTAGTCTAGAGAATGAGAAAAGGATAGTATCTAACTTTTCCAAGGTTGATGCTATCAAGAGAAAGGAAGAAAATTGGTGGATCTCCCGAATTATCAATTCATGGAGAAATGGGGAAACGGTATTCAGACCCCCCACTCCAGGTAGGAAGAGTACTCATCATGCCTTCAGGTATGATCACAGGAACAACCGTGATCACTGCACGGGTGATCTGCCCTCATGTGGAGACACCCATAGTGCAAGGGCTGTCATTGCCACCCATGAGAGAATACCTAAGGCTCATTCTGAGCCCTTTGTATTCTCGGCCACTGCCCCAAATCGGCATGAATCTGCTGGTATCAGCTCTCAGAACGCTTCTCACCTCCCTAGTACACAGGAAAGGGAGGTTAGAAGTCATGCAGTAAGTTCTCATGGGGCCTCTGGAAGGGTGCTGACTGAAAGGAAGGCACCACCTCCCAGGCCTCATGACGCTCGCTACATTCATTCCTTCCACCCTTCCAAGTGTCACGGTGGAAGAGGCAATTTTGCTAGCAGATCCGGATCTATCCCGTCTAGACCTAGGACCATGACTACCTCAGTCACTGGATCAGGTCAGAAATGGAGGTACAACATTCACACGTGTTGGTGCTGTGGCAAGGTGGGACACTTTGCCATAGACTGTTGGCACAACCACTCTGTGTCAAGGGAAAGGGCTTATCCACCTCTTCTGGGCAGAGGTAGTCTTCCTGACAGGATTTCTGAGGGAAGGCATTCGAGTTTTTATGCTAACAAGAACCTAGGACCCAATACATATTGGGTTCCTAAGGTAAGGTAACACTCTTTTGCAGGGTAGTGTAGGTTCCCGTAAATATAATGGGAACTAGACAGAAGATCTTTCAAGAATGAGTTAGAACAAGTATCTGGAATAACAGAAGCACTATCTACAATGGTATACTCAAATTGAATGCCTGGTATGCTTTAACCAGAGGGGCTGAATGATAAATCTTATAATCCCAGGTATTTTTGATCAGCTCCAATACTTGAGTCATATTGTGTCGACATTTACATATATATATTTATATATATACACATATATGTGTGTACACCTAAGGAAAGGTTAACACTATAAAAATAACCCTTAGATACATTATTAAAGATTTATCTGTAAATTCACTGGTAGATTCGAGAATAAACATCTACAGGCATAAATCAGTTCACAAAATATTAAAGAAGATACGTCATTGGAAATCACTAAAACTCACAATTGACATCAAGAAATATATGGAAAAACCCCTTTCAAACACTAAATAGATTGGTATCAAGAAGTATATATATTTAGAAGATTTTTAAACCGTCTTAATATCAGAAGATTTCGAGAATCCGGCATGCCTCTTAACTCGTAGATTTCTATTGAAGAATCCCTTTTCGATTTAGAAAAACTCCCGCCGATCCCTCGTATTTCGCATTTTGCACGAAAACCCGTCGATATCGCGCAGGAATCCCGCTGACCCTTCATATTCCTCATTTCCGTCGAAGTTCCTGATTTCCGTCGATATCCCGCAGGAATCCCGTCTCCTCTTCCGTCGATACCCCGCAGGAATCCCGCCGCTTCTTCCGTCGAAATCCCGTAGGAAACCCGCCGACTCTTCCTTCCGTAGACCTCTCGACTCGTCCAGGTATTTCTCCGCGGCTTCGATCAAATAAGGAAGCGAGCTCCTCCAGGTTTTCCGTCGTCTCCGTCGACTCTCACCTCCTCTGCTTTTGGGTAACCACCTCTTCACCCCTATAGTGACTTACTGTTACTGTAGCTTCCTTCTTGATGTCTGATTAGGTGTAGACTTGGGATTCCCTCCCTAGGTTTGCAATGGCTCCAAGGACAACCGCCGGCCTAGTCACTGGATGTGAGTTGGTTCGGACCGGGTTCTCACATGCCTCGGATGAGTTCAGAAACATCATCATCATGCTTGAAGAGGCTGGACTCTCTTTTATACTGGAGCACCCCTGCAAAATTTTGGATAAGGAAGTGATGGAGTTCTTCGCAACCGCCAAACTTAGGAATGAAGACTCTATCATCAAGAGTAAGGTTGCAGGTGCAAGGATCAAGTTGTCTGCAAGCAAACTGACCCAATACTTGCAGCTCACTAGTTCTGTGCACGAGGATTATCTGGAGGAACATGATAAAGCCAGGACATTGTTATTCTGTGGACTAGCAAGAGGGACCAGATCGATAAAGCGAAAGGAAATGAATGAGGAGGGGAAACTTTTGTCCGACATCATTGGGAAAGTACTGATATGCAAACCCGGCTCACATGACCACATCTCAGCTGACATGTTCAAGATCCTTGTGGCGATTGTCTGCAGAAAGAGATTCAACTGGGGGGCTATGCTTTTTGAGAAGATTAAGGACACTCTCAGATCTCCAAGTTTTGGAAGAATCATCAGCCTATATCTCAATCAGCTAAACGGAGATAGGTTCGACATGAGTAAAGGAGTTCCATTTCATTATTTGAAGAAAATGGACTCCAGCGTATTTGACAGATGGGAGCGACGCATCGGGCAGGCTGCAGTGGTAGTAGAACAAGAAGAATCTACTGCTAAGGACAGAACCGTAGCAGATTCCGTCGATATTCCCAGTGAAATTCCTGATGCACTGACTGCAGGAATTGAGGGGGAGCCTCTACCCTCTTCTGCTATTATCATATCTGACATCTCTCAGATAGCTAGAGATGTAGTTGCGGATCTGCAAGAAGAAAGTGAAGATGTGGTGGAAAATGAGGCGGCCCTGAACGTGAATGATCTAGGAGCCGGAGATGATGCAGTTGAGAATGACATCATGGATGATGAGGATGAGGAAGAAGAAAATGAGAGACAAGACGTAATGGAGCCTCAGGACGACACTGAAGTTCCATCTGAAAAACAAGCTCCTGAGATAGTTCCTGAGAAAACTAGTGCTATAATGGAGGGGGAGTCCTCTCAGCAGAGGCTGCTAAGTACTTCTAAGAAATCTACTGGGGCTGCAAATATTCCCCTATAGAGACTGTGCAAGTGTCCAGCTCTACAAGTGAATCTGCTGAAGGGCAAGGCAAAGGAATGCCTCAGGGTCATCCACCACGAGCTGATCTAGCTAATCTCACAGTGAATGTTATTCAAGATATAGTAGATGAGCTCAAAGTGTCCTTTGAGCAAGCTCAAAATAAAGTGTTAAAAAGAATTAAGAAATCTGAGAATCTAATGTTCAAGAACGTTGTGGAAATTAATCACAAACTGGATTTGATGGAAAAGAAGTTCGAAGACAAGTATACAGCAGCCGACAAAGCTGTAACTCTTCTTATGGAAGGATTGAAAAAGAACACAGATACACTCGCATTCGTTAATCAGAATGCTCATGTCGTGGCAAATAACATTCAAAAATTTGATGCCAACATGTGACTCTTAACATCAATCAACAAGCCTTGATTACCGAGTTCTCCAAGACTACAAAGCACATTGATGAGTCACTGTATTCTTATGCAAACTCCATTGCCGTCGAAGCCAAAAAGGGGGAGCAGGAATATACAACTAAGATGGCCGAGCTTCAGGAAATCATAATCAAAAATTTTGAACAGTCAAACATATATGTTTATGACAGTTGCTGGTGGATGCTCAAACAAGTGCTAGGCACCAATATCCCTGAAAATCCTGAGGGTAATCCTGCTCCTGAAAATAATACTGCGGCTGATGAGGGAGCAAGTGCTGAAGAAGTTCCTTTAAGTGAAGCTGATGCTCAAAGGGCTGCTAGGGCCACCTCCAAAGCAAAACTGATGGCCATGTTTGACCAAGGAGCCCTAGCAAAAGCTTGGGACAAGAGAAAATCTCAAGAAGGGACATCTAAGGAAACGCAAGCTGAAAAGAAAATCAGATTAAAGGAGGATGAAGTAAGGAACGAAAAGTGGAGTCCGGTATCAAAGAGTATTATCTTGGACACGTTCTGGCTACAAGAAAAAGGGGAAATCAATCAGAACGAAGTATACAGCCAGCATGAGTGGGAGCTGCACAAGACATATGAAGCTAAACAGAACATCTTCTTCAGGACCAACACTGCGGCAAATAAAGCTCCTACTCCCAGATACTATCCAAAGCCCAAGGAGTACGTTGAGAGGCAAAGAAAGAAGTTCCTGGCTCAAAAACACAAGGATGACCTAGCCAAAGAGAAATATACATAAGTTTATAGCTTGTCATTTTCTCAAGAACACATTTATCTTTTCTTATTGTTATATGCACAATTTTGGGAATATATATATATATGTATATGAATTTATGATTGACTCAAGCTTTGATCTGTTTGCTTTTATTTCCTTGTGCCGTATCTTTAAATTTTATATGCTGTATATATTATCTGGATGGTGGTATTCATCTTAGCTAGTAGGATTTTGACTTCGTCAAATAGGGGGAGATTGTTGGGTAATGTATCCACAATTACTTGGATTTGAGGAATCCACCTGTCAAGCTAAGATGAATTCACAATGTATTTGATAAAATCCTACAAGTTGTGCTTGCAGTTATTCCACGCTAAGTACACACCAATGTCAGGGTGCAGTAGGTCAATATACACGGGTCTGCGTGACGTAATCCCTCGTTGAGCAGATCAATGTGTTGGCCTACGTGTACTCTCTCTATTGGAGTGTACTTATCTTCAAGTATAGGGCCGTGACAATGCAAGAGCAGACAAGGAGCAAGGATGGGTCAAAGAGCAGCTCATGGGTGGAAAGACGAAAAATCGTCTAGGTAACAATCGACGAGAATCACCAAGTGATTCTCGCCGATTCGGCGAGAATCACTAATGATTCTCGCCGAATCGTCGAGAATCACTGGCTGATTCTCGCCGTCTCTATCCGGCTACATCAAAGCGTGCAAATCTGTCGCTAAGTCATAATCGTCGAGAATCATCAAGTGATTCGGCGAGAATCACTAGTGATTCTCGCCGAATCGTCGAGAATCACTGGCTGATTCTCGCCGACTCGTCGAGAATCACCTTCGATTCTCGCCGATTTTGACTTGGGCGATTTTCTGGATCCCGCTGGACCGGATCAAATGTTAAGGCGTTGTTTTGAACCGGTTTTAGGGTTTCTTCTGGTGGGACCCACAACGGTCATGAAGAGGTATACTACTGTATAAATACTCGCGTATTTTTGAATAGTACCTAGAGCAATTTTGAAAGACAAAAGCCGAGCCGCCGACGTGACCTAGATCGCAAAACCTGCTCCGCCGCCGTCGCCGCTCGTGCCAGTGGATCGCCGGCTTTGATCGTGGTTTCTTCCAGATCTCCCGGCGACAGAAGCTTAGCCAAGCACAATGTCTCATGCGTCTAACCAGAGATCCTTTGTCTCTTGATTCGTTGACCGGGAAAACCTTCCCCTTCCGAATCGATCGAGACGACCAATCCTAGTGTGACCGTTGGAAGACCTTTCTAGCTTTGCTATGAAGATTGAATCTCCAAAGTACAGCCGCAGCACGCCGTTGTCGCCGCCGATCCCGAGAACCAAGCCGCCGCCCTTCTTGCCGGCGCCGGTTTCGGGGAGACTCTCTCCAAGTGAGATCTAGGGTTGTGGACTCTTCATTGACTTCAAGAACACGTCATCGAACGAAGAGGGACACCTTAGTCTCCAAAAGTTGTTTGTATTTCTTGTACATTCTATTTTCAATTTTGTTGTAAAGGAACGTTGGTTCCTAGTTGTAGGGTTGGGTGCAACCCGTGTTGTGGGAGTGGTGACTCCTACGTGTGGAAGGGTTCCTTCCGTTAGTGCAAGGATTGGATTTCAATCCTGTTGGTGCAGTGACCGAGTCGTCCCTGGTTGGGAGAAAGGTCGAAGGGGGAAAGTGGATGTACCCAAATCGGGGAACCACTATAATTTGCCTGTGTCCTTTCTGTGCTGTGGTGTTTTGTTTTCTTGTGCAGGTACAATTTTAATTCTGCAAAAATACCGCAAGTCACCTATTCCCCCCCCCATAGGTGAAGGTAGTTGACACTAGGTGGACTTTCAATTCCTCCCGAAGATTATCCCCCCCCATAGGTGAAGCAGATATTGCATAGACGATCGTTCTTCCTTAGCAACCCATCCTCAACAGCAAACTGGGAATTTGACTCATCCAAAGATTCTTCCAATATCTGCTTCATGCTGCTATCCTGATCCAAAGCCCGCCGAACTCTATCCGCTAGGTCACACTGCACCTCTGTCCAAAATAGTTTCGCCTCGGCACTAGACTTCTTGTCGACACAAGATATCTCCAATGCCTCCAACTCTTGGACCAATCTCTCATCATGTATCGATAACCAGTTGGCTTGTGCGGGAATCTTACGACTCAACGCATCCGCTACTGCATTTCTTGTTGGGTACATTGGAATACATGTACCTGATTTGAAGAAGCCTCACCCTACTCAATGATATACATCAAAATGTATTTGATGTGTTTTGAGTTTAGTTGTGCAGGTTAAGTATTTGCAGGGAAAGCTGAAAAGTTTCTAAGTCCATGTGTCGACACCCAGAAGAAAAGTGTCGACACTTAAGAAGGCTTGTGTCGACACTTGGAGTAATTGTGTCGACACCAGGAATGCAGAGTCGACACCAAACGAAAAGTGTCGACACATACAGGCTGTGTCGACACACAATGAAGAACTGTCCAGAGAAGCTGAGTCGACACTTAGAAGCAGTGTCGACACCCAGAGGAATTTAGTCGACATCAAAAGTGTCGACACTTGGAGGTTGTGTCGACACTTAGCAAAAGTTCAACAAAGCCTAAGTAAAATTGTCGACACTAGGAGGCTGTGTCGACACTCAGCAAACTTCAATCGAGATTAAGTACAAGTGTCGACATAATGAAGAATGTGTCGACACACAACAAAAGTCTCAACACATGAAGAAAGTGTCGACACTTGGAGGCTATGTCGACACTCAGCAAATTTCAATGAAGTCTAAGTACAAGTGTCGACACAAAGGAGATGTGTCAACACAAAGGAGATGTGTCGACACTCAACAAAGGTATCAACACAGAAGGCATGTGTCGACACCAAGAAGATGTGTCGACACTTAACAAGATCAACACAAGAAGATGTGTCGACACAAAGGAGTTGTGTCGACACTTACAAGAATTCAACTAAGTACTAAAGAACAAGGAGTTATGTCGACACACAATATCAGTGTCGACACATGTTGAAGAAGTAGTGTCGAGAAGCAGATTCTACAACACAAGGAGTTGTGTCGACACTATGAAGGCTTGTGTCGACACTTAGTCAACTTGTGTCGACACTTAGTCTATTCGTGTCGACACTTAAAGACTGACTGTCTAGACACTTTCAGACAGTTACAAAAAATTCAAGAAGTGACTGTATGACTTGACAGCTGCCATTCCAGCCAGTCTACTGCAGCTGTCAGAGTTGTCAGAAAGTCATTAGAAACTGGATCAGTTGGTCACCATGAAGAAGGCCTATATAAAGGCTTATTCTGTCAACAGAAGAACATGATTAACAACAATCGATTGAAGCAATTCATTGAAGAATCAATTCAAGTGAAGATCTAAGAAGTTGAAGAGAGAGAGCTCCTTCCAAGAAGACAGCTGTTGAACCAGGCTGTGAAGAAAAGTTTCAGATTATATTCTGATTCTTAAGTTAGCAGTGATTCAAGATCAGCTGCATAGAGACTCAACCCTATTGTGTTCTAAATTCAAGAAGCTTTGAAGAAAGCCAAGGAAGGTTGATCTCAGCGAAGTTCTTTCAAGAACTCTTCAAGAAACCAGACAACTCTTCTCTCTCATTCTGAGTTGTAGGTTTAAACTTTGTAATTTTTATTTCTTGTAAGATCCTAAGGGATCTGAGTTGTAAGCCTGAAATTATAAAGGCTGAGTGGTAGGGCCTGTGTGCCTGAGTGTAGGAGATTCTTTTCTCTGAGTGTAGGCATTGTAAAGGGATAAGTGTAGGCCTTATTGAAGGCTAAGTGTAGGTCTTTGTGAAGACTGAGTGGTAGGGCTTTGAGCCTGAGCTATAGGAACCTGTTTGGGGTTCTGAGTGTAAGATCTGTGGATCTGAGGAATAGTGGAGGAGTTTGGCCGAATCTAGTACACTACTAGATAGGCGAAGGGGGAAAGTGGATGTACCCAGATCTTGGGGAACCACTATAAAACTGTGTGTACTCTGTGTGTGAATGATTCTGTGATTGTTGTATTAAATTCTGTGAATTCTGTGATTAAGTCTGCCTAAAAGTTTAAAAAGATAAGGTCACCTATTCACCCCCCCTCTAGGTGATTAGGTACAATTACTTTCAAGTGGTATCAGAGGGAGGTTACTCAAAAAGGACATAACTGTCTGAGTAAAAGATCCTGTTGGCAGATTCAGTATAATCAAGTGCAGAATCAAGAATATCAAGAAAATGGGTTCCACAGAGAATCACAAAAAACTTGGATCCATGAAGTTGCCAATCTGTAGAAAGGAGATTTTTGGCATCTGGAAAGAAAGGGTTAGACTTTTTATGCAAGCCTCTGACCCTAGAATCTATATCACAGTCAAAGAAGGGCCATATGTGCCTATGAAAGTATCAGTCCTGGATGCAAATCAGAGAACCCTTAAGGACTTTTCAGAGATGACTAAAGATGAGATTATTCTGGCCACCATGGACAAAAGGGCCTAGAATATTATTGTGAGTACTATAGATGATGCCACATTCCAGAATTTGATTCACTGTAAAACATCAAAGGAAATGTGGGACACACTGATAGTATACATGGAGGGTTCTAAAGAAGTTAGACAGGACAGAAAGTCTTTGTTAAACCAAGAATATAAAAGTTTCAGACAAGGCAGGTCTGATAGTATAAATGAGTGCTACAAGAAATTCTATAGGATTGTCAATGAGTTGATGTCTTATGGAAGAGAATTCAGCAATTATGAGCTGAATGACAAGTTCTTGAGATCCCTAACTAAAGACTGGGATACTAATATTTGTGCCATAAGGGAAATGACCAAATTAGCAGACATTCCTCCTCCAACATTATTTGGAAAACTGTTATCATATGAGATGCAGTTAATGATTAGGAAAGAAGAGGAGAAGACTACCAGAGTTGAGCATAAAGAAAGAGCTGTGACATTCAAGACAGAAGCCACCAGGAAATATAAGAGTAAGTCTCCATCTCCACCTCCAAAAGTTACTGAGACTGAGACAGATGAGTCAGCCAGTAAGAATTTTGAAAGCAGTGAGAGTGATGAGGATGTTGCAGCTTTCACAAGACATTTTCAGAAGTTTCTAAAGAAGAAACAGTGGAGGTCTAAGCCATCCACTTCACAGAAGTCATCAAAGTATGACAGGAGAAAGCCCAAGACAAGCAAAACAACATCTTCAAAGATAATCTGTTATTGTTGTAACAAACAAGGACATGTTGTTGCTGACTGTCCAAAGAAAAGGAAAGAGTCAACTGATAAGAAGAAGACTCAACTCAAGGGCAAAAAGGAAAGGTCCTTTGTTGCTAAAAAGGACAAAAGTCTGTCTGATATGTCTTCTTCAGAAACTGATTCAGAAGCTGAAGCTTGTATTGGACTGTTTACTGAAGAAGAGGAAGATGAGTTCACCCAGTTAATGAGCTCTATATATGAGCAAGAGGACAATCAGTGCCAGGGACTGATGGCCTTATCAGAAGGAGATAAAATCCAAGATCAGCCTGGACCTAGTCAGGTACTAAATTGTTCTGCTGATTCAATTTCTAGTACTGAGTTAGATTCGGATACATCATCATCAAGTGATGAGAGTACGTCTGAATCTGAAGGAGACATTCATCAATTAATTGATGAATATAGAGTAGTGTTGCAAGCTTTGAAGAAAAGCAAATCCTTGGCCAAGAGTCAGGCTAAGGAGATTGCAAGTCTTAAAGTTGCTGCAACAGATTTTGATAAGATGATTAATTAGAAATTAAATGAAATAGCCAGACTGAAGCACATAACTGTTATTCAGATGGGGACTATAACATTTAAAAATGATCAAATCAAAAATCTGGAGATTAGTCTTCAGAAGGAGAGAGATATAGTTGCAAGGTTTTCTAAACCAAAATCTATTTTACCTTTGATAGATGAATTTGTACATCAAAAGGGTAAAACTGGATTAGGGTTTACAAAACCTGCTAGGACTGTTCAGTCCAAGTCTAAGGGAAAAGCCCCAGTACTCAATAAGGAGCCTACTGTTGACAAAACAGCCAGGGCTGTACCTAAGTAAAGGTACAACAGATTTGAGTGCTGGTGTTGTGGCAAGGTAGGCCACTTTGCCATAGACAATTGGCACAATTCAAGTGCCAAAGTGAATAGCAATCTGCCTGCTAGAAAAGCTACAGGTAGTTTTGTTAAGAGGCAAACTAACCAGCACCAAGGACCCAAGAATTCTTTGGGTTCTAAGGTTACCTAATCTGTTTTGCAGGTGAGTCCAAGTGGCCATGCCCCAATATGGTACTTGGACAGTGGATGTTCCATGCACATGACTGGAACTAGAGGATTGCTAAAGGACTACACACCAATCAAGGATGGTCCTAAAGTCACCTTTGGTGGTTCTGAAAAAGGAATCATCAAAGGTTTTGGTAATATTTCTAGCAACCTTATTACTATCACTCAAGTGGCTTATGTTAAAGGTTTGAAATACAACCTCATTAGTATAAGTCAGTTGAGTGATCTAGGATATGACATCTCATTTGTCAAAGATGGTTGTCATATCAGGAGGTCAATTGATCAAAAGATCATTCTGACAGGTTATAGGAAGAAAAATGTCTATTGTCTAGACATTATGTGTGAGAACAATGTTTCTCCAGTGTATCTTGTAGCTGATGAGAAAGTCTCTCATTGTGTCAAATGGCACAAGAGGCTAGCCCATCTCAACTACAAGATAATTGGCCAACTCTATAGTAAAGAGTTAGTGAGAAATGGTCCTCACTTTAAGTGTATTAAAGATGAGATATGGTCAGCTTGTCAAAAGGGCAAGCAGACTAGATCCACCTTTAATAGCATTGAGAACAAAGATGCTGTGAGGTGATTATACCTCTTGCATATGGATCTCTTTGGTCCTATGCCAGTTCACAGCCTAGGTAGGAAGGTCTACACATTTGTGGTTGTAGATGACTACTCAAGGTTTTCCTGGGTGTTCTTCCTTAGACAGAAATCTGAAACACCTAGTTTCTTTTATAGTTTTGTCAAACAAATTTAGAATGAGTTAGACAGTACAGTGGTCAAAATAAGAAGTTACCATGGTACTGAATTCCATTCTGATAGTATGACAAAGCTATGTGAAGAGTTTGGGATATTTCAGGAATTTTCTTCACCAAGAACACCTCAGCAAAATGGAATTGCTGAAAAGAAAAATAGAACCTTAATTGAGGCTGGTAGAACCCTATTAAGTGACACATCTCTCCCAGAATATTTCTGGGCTAAGGCAGTAAACACTGCATGCCATGTAATTAATAGGGCTACTATCACCAAGAGCCACAATAAGACCCCCTATGAGATTGTGAAAGGCAGAAAACCAAATCTATCCTATTTCAGGGTCTTTGGTTGTAAATGCTATATACTTAACAATGGTAAGTCTTACTTAACCAAGTTTGCTGCCAAATCCTAAGAGGGGATCTTTGTTGGGTACAATAACAACAGTAAGGCTTATAGGGTATACAACTTGACTACTCAAGTTGTAGAAGAGTCAGTACATGTAGTCTTTGATGAAGCTAGACTTATTAACAATGAATTGTCTAGAAGTATTTGCAGCTCCACAGGTGTGACTAAGAAGATGGACAAGCTTACTATTGAAGAAGGATCTACTGCAAGTCAGCATGTGGATGATAATGGCTGAAGTCCAGGGGGAGTAGTAGATGCACCTGATGTAGAAGAAGACCAAGGAGTGCAGCAAGTTGAAGAAGCTGAAGGAGTACAACCTGAAGACAGGCTGCCTCCAGCTAATAGATATCTAAAAGATCATCCAGCCAATCAAATTATTGGTGATCTCAGACAAGGGGTACAAACAAAGAGCAAAAATCTAAGTTCAGTACTCTACTCCAGCTTTCTATCCCAAGTTGAGCCAAAGAGATTTGAAGAAGCTATCCTAGACCCTCATTGGATTGAGGCAATGCAAGAGGAGCTGAACTAGTTCAAAAGATACAAAGTCTGGGAGCTTGTTCCTAAACCAAAAGACCACAACATAATTTGGACTAAGTGGATCTTTAGGAACAAGATGGATGAATATGGAGTTATTATAAAGAACAAAGCAAGACTAGTTGCAAAAGGTTATAGGCAGGAAGATGGTATTGACTTTGATCAAACCTTTGCTCCAGTAGCCAGACTTGAGGCAATAAGGATGTTCTTGGCCTATGCAACCTATCAAGGGTTTAAAGTATACCAAATGGATGTTAAGTCAGCCTTTTTGAATGGAAATCTGAAGGAAGAAGTCTCTGTGGAACAGCCATCAGGTTTTGTTGATTCAACTAAACCTAATTATGTTTATAGACTTAGGAAGGCTTTGTATGAGTTAAAACAAGCCCCTAGGGCTTGGTATGAAACCCTGTCTAGTTTCCTCATTGTGAATAAATTCACAAGGGGGAAAATAGACAAGACTCTATTCCTTAGGGAATCCAGAGGCAAGATCATTCTAGTCCAAATATATGTAGATGACATCATATTTGGGTCTACAGAAAATATTCTTTGCAAAAAGTTTGCAAAACTTATGCAAGGACAATTTGAAATGAGCTGTATGGGGGAACTTAAGTTCTTCTTAGGTCTCCAAGTTAGACAGACTGAGAATGGTTTATCCATATGCCAGTCTAAGTTCACCCTAGAGTTGATAAGGAAGTATGGTATGGAATCATCCAGTACCATGAAAACTCCTATGGGGTCAAGTATGTCTTAGTAAAGATGATGCAGGGAAACCTGTAGATGAGACTTTGTATAGAGGGATAGTGGCTCCCTATTGTATTTGACTGCAAGTAGACCAGATATCATGTATGCTACATGTGTCTGTGCTAGGTACCAAGCTTTCCCTAAAGAATCTCATTTGACAGCAGTCAAAAGAATATTGAGATATCTTAAGGGCACTCCTTATCTAGGCCTCTGGTACCCTAGGAATGGAGACTTTGAGCTGACAGGTTATTCAGATGAAGATTTTGCAGGCTGCAAGGAAGATATGAAAAATACAACAGGTACCTGTCAATTCTTAGGAGGAAAGCTGATATCATGGAGTAGCAAGAAAAAAACTAGTGTGACTATCTCCACAGCAGAATCAGAGTATGTTGCTGCAGGAAGTTGCTGTGCTCAACTTCTATGGATTCAACATCAACCAGAAGACTATGTTATACAAGTAAGTAGAACACCTCTATATTGTGATTCTACTAGCGCTATTTCTATTGCAAACAATCCTGTATCCCATAGTAGGACTAAGCACATAGAAATCAAATACCATTTTCTAAGAGAACATGTGGAAAAAGGAGATATTTCACTAGAGTATATTAGTACAGATAATCAGCTAGCTGACATGTATACTAAGCCCTTAGATGAAACCAAGTTCAATAAATTTAAAATTGAATTAGGGATGATAAACTTAGACTAAGTTTACAATAAAAATTGGCTAAGTAAAATGGTGTCGACACACAGAGTTGTCTGTGTCGACACAGAAAAGTGGTGTCGACATTTCAGAGAAATGGTGTCGACATATCTAGACAGTCATTGTCGACACTTAAGAGAATTAGTGTCGACACATGAAAAGAAGGGGTCGACACATCCAAAGTGGTGTCGACACTTAGGCTTTACTTAGAATTAGTCTAGTAAAGTCTCGACTCAGTGTCGAGCAAAGCGGTGTCGACACATAAATAAGTGTCGACACATATATTTTGTCGACTATACTTGTGACGACACATAGTTGTCGAGACATTATAAGTCAGTGTCGACACTTTTCAACAGTGTCGACACAATGTAAGTATTTTGACGCGCCCTTTCATCTTCAATTCTAGAAAGGTATAAATAGGTTTACGCCATTGTCTGTCGACACACTCACCAAAGTTTCGAGACCAAACTTGTGTGTCGACACCTCTCTTCTCTAAGTTCAAATTTCTTCAAACCCTAATGGCGCCCAAGCTAGACGAGAATGTGAATGAAGGATATGAACTCGTGCGACACGTATTTGATGACGCGGAACCTGATATCAAAGGCGTGATAACCCTAATAGCTGAGACTGGGTTAGAATTTCTTGTTTCAGAGCCAATCAAGATCTGGAAGAAGGAGGTCCTAGAGTTTCTGAATGGAGCAACATTAGATGAATCAGGACTCAAAATTAAGTCAAGAGTTCATGGGGCAAAGGTGAAGGTATCACCTAAAAGTCTGAGAAAGATACTTCAGTTACCAAGGATAAAAGAAGAAGATGATGTTTTTGCTTCTAAGACTAGAGAAGCATTGACATGGTATGGACTGGCTCCAACATTTAAATAGGAACTGTTTTCAACAGAAAGGGAATGAATATGCAAGGCAAATTCTTATCTGAAATAGTTGGCAAGGTTATCTTGAGCAAGCCTGGAGGGCATGACAGAGTATCAACTCATATGTTTAGTCTAATGACAAGAATTATCTTCAAACTAGAAACTGATTGGTCTATAGTTGTGTTTGAGAAGATCAAAGAGAGTATGAAGAAGCCCAATTTGGGTAGAATTCTAATTCTTTACCTAGCTGGTAGTATACCAGAGGTAATGAGTCAAGCAGCTGGAACTAAGATTAATCACAAGAGGAGAATGGATTTGAGAATCTTCTCTAGGTGGGATAGAGTGTTAACCAAAGAAATGCCAACTCCTGAGAAGGAAACACCCCAGAAAAAGAAGAAGAAGCTAGCTCCTGTGGCTCAAGAATCCTCAAGCAGCTCTGAAGAGCAAGTTGTTTTCACTCCTGATGAAGAAGAAACTGGAAATGCTGGCCAGTCACCTGCTAGACAAGAAGATGCACCAAGGCAGGGGGAGCTACCACAAACAAGCCCAATTCACCAGGATTCCATCCAGGGGGAGCCTCTACTGGTGGATGAGCCAACTCCTCTAGAAAGTGAACAAGCTACCCACACAATACTTGAGGTAATCACTGAAATTAATGAATTAGATTTCCCTATTGAGGATGATGCTTTGTCTGATTCATTACCTAATGTTAATCAGCATACACAGACACATAGCCAACCCCAAGATGTTGTCATGGAGGACACATCTGTTGCTGATCAAGTTATTGATGAGATAAGAGTTTCTCTAGCCCATCATCAACAGGAATTTACCCTAGAAGAGCTATTCCCAGATCTTCTACAAACAGATTTTGAGAAAGAGAAAGATGCTGCTGAGGGGGAGAAAGCTCATGTTGAGGGGGAGCATGTAGATATAGTTGAGGAAACTGCAAGGAAAGAACCTGAAGTTCTAAAGGCTGCTGAGCAGGTTCCTAAGATTGACAAGGATGTACCTTCTAGCCCTAAGGACAGGGTTGATATAGCTAGTACATCTGCATCTGAAGATGAAGAGGTTGCAAGAGCCAAGAAAAGGAAATTTCAAGTCTTCAAAAGGAGGAGCCAGATCTATAAGAAAGCCCTACAAACAATTGCTCCACAGCCAGCTCCATCTACTGACTACAGTTCTCTGATGGTAGCTTTACAAATAAAGATGGATGAGCAAAGGCAAGCTATAGAAAAGTATATAGATGAAGGGAATAAGTCACTGCAGTTTGATCTGGCCCAAGTCATTAAGTCAATTAGATTTGAAATGAATCTGAATAAGAAAGAAATGACTGACTGCTTCCATAAGGGAGGAAATGCAGTAGTCTATCTGGCCACACATCAAGAAAAACTAAAGACAAAACTTGATGAGTTAGAAGTGAAGCAAGGTTATGTACTAGAAAATCAAATTAGAATGAATGATAATTTGACAGCTTCACATAATACCATTGTCACTGAACTGAAGAATATAGCAACTTCCCAGAATGCAGCCCTGACTACTGCCAAAGAAGAATTTGACAAACAACTGCAAGAGAGCTTAACTGCTGTTACTTCTGCACTTCAGGATTCTCAGAAGTTAATAACTGAAAAACTCCAAAGGTTAAAACCTTTCTACAGGGATGTAGTAAACTATCTGAATGCACAAATAAGGTTTCAGAAAGATAATCTAAGGGATCACATTGAAAGAGAAGTCATAAAGGGGGAGAGGGTGTTAGTCAAAGCAGGCTCTGATCATGAAAAGTGGATTTCAAATTCCATCAGAGCCACCATTGGATATCCTCCATTATGTGATGATGATAATGTTGCAGAGTCTGAAATTAATCCTGCATATCTTGGAGGGGAGCAAGCTAAAGTGGCTCAAGTAATATACCCTCCACCAGACTTTGATATGATACATCAAGATATACAGACAATGTATAGTCCTCCTGAAGGAAATCAAAATGTCATCATTGAGAAAGTGGTTCAGCTTGTTCCAGAGGCAGTAGTGAAAGAACAAGAGGCTTTGCTCAAAGAACAAGAGACTCTATTGTCTAAGAAAAGATTCAGAGAGCAAGCTGAACAAAGGCCTGATTTTGAACAATGGAGCCCCACCTCCAGGAATATCATTATGACTGCATGGAAGGCTGCCAAGGATAATATCCAAGATAGAAACAAGTGGTATTCTGAACTGGAGTGGAGGAAGCATGAGAATAGACAAGAAGCTATTGTTCAATACATGAGAAAGGCTAAGATGGGAAAGCTACCTCCTACTGCATAGGAGCCCAACAAGTACTTTCCAAAGCCTTATCATTATTTTGAAAGGCAGAAGATCAAGGCTGAAGAATTGAAAAAGAAGGATCTTAAAGGAAAGAAGCCTGCTGCTGCTGAAGATGCTGAAGCCCTAGTCCAAGCAAAGATACAATCAGGAAAGGGCATTGTGATCAAAGAACCAGAGCAGCAATAGGATAGACATTTACTTAAGTTTACTAGTTGTAACCATTTGTAGTAAACTCAATATAAACTTTTGGTTAATGTAAATGTTGGATTTTGAAAGAACAATGTTATATGTTCATCTATTACATTAATTGTTCTGAGCTATGTGTATATACATGTTTTGTTCATGCATGATTAAGTACTTACCCTGTCATATTTTACTGTTTTACATCATACTGTAAATTTGTTATGTATGGTGTATATCATTGACTAAGGGTTATGACTTCTCCAAATAGGGGGAGATTGTTGGGTACATTGGAATACATGTACCTGATTTGAAGAAGCCTCACTCTACTCAATAATATACATCAAAATGTATTTGATGTGTTTTGAGTTTAGTTGTGCAGGTTAAGTATTTGCAGGGAAAGTTGAAAAGTTTCTAAGTCCATGTGTCGACACCCAGAAGAAAAGTGTCGACACTTAAGAAGGCTTGTGTCAACACCTAGAGAAGCAGTGTCGACACTTGGAGTAATTATGTCAACACCAGGAATGCAGAGTCGACGCCAGACGGAAAGTGCCGACACATACAGGCTGTGTCGACACACAATGAAGAACTGTCCAGAGAAGCTGTGTCGACACTTAGAAGCAGTGTCGACACCCAGAGGAACTTTGTCGACATCAAAAGTGTCGACACTTGGAGGCTGTGTCGACACTTGGAAAAAGTTCAACAAAGCCTAAGTAAAAGTGTCGACACTAGGAGGCTATGTCGACACTCAGCAAACTTCAACAGAGATTAAGTACAAGTGTCGACATAATGAAGAATGTGTCGACACATAGCAAAAGTCTCAACACATGAAGAAAGTGTCGACACTTGGAGGCTGTGTCGACACTCAGCAAATTTCAATGAAGTCTAAGTACAAGTGTCGACACAAAGAAGATGTGTCGACACTCAGCAAAGGTATCAACACAGAAGGCATGTGTCGAAACCAAGAAGATGTGTCGACACTTAACAAGATCAACACAAGAAGATGTGTCGACACAAAGGAGTTGTGTCGACACTTACAAGAATTCAACTAAGTACTAAAGAACAAGGAGTTGTGTCGACACACAATATCAGTGTCGACACATGTTGAAGAAGCAGTGTCGAGAAGCAGATTCTACAATACAAGGAGTTGTGTCGACACTATGAAGGCTTGTGTGGACACTTAGTCAACTTGTGTCGACACTTAGTCTATTAGTGTCGACACTTAAAGACTGACTGTCTCGACACTTTCAGACAGTTACAGAAAATTCAAGAAGTGACTGTATGACTTGACAACTGCCATTCCAGCCAGTCTACTGCAGCTGTCAGAGTTGTCAGAAAGTCGTTAGAAACCGGATCAGTCGGTCACCATGAAGAACGCCTATATAAAGGCTTATTTTGTCAACAAAAGAACATGATTAACAACAATCGATTGAAGAAATTCATTGAAGAATCAATTCAAGTGAAGATCTAAGAAGTTGAAGAGAGAGAGCTCCTTTCAAGAAGACAGCTCTTGAACCAGGCTGTGAAGAAAAGTTTCAGATTGTATTCTGATTCTTAAGTTAGCAGTGATTGAAGATCAGCTGCATAGAGACTCAACCCTATTGTGTTCTAAATTCAAGAAGCTTTGAAGAAATCCAAGGAAGGTTGATCTCAGCAAAGTTATTTCAAGAACTCTTCAAGAAACCAGACAACTCTTCTCTCTCATTCTGAGTTGTACGTTTAAACTTTGTAATTTTTATTTCTTGTAAGATCCTAAGGGATCTGAGTTGTAAGCCTGAAATTATAAAGGCTGAGTGGTAGGGCCTGTGTGCCTGAGTGTAGGAGATTCTTTTCTCTGAGTGTAGGCCTTGTAATGGGATGAGTGTAGGCCTTGTTGAAGGCTGAGTGTAGATCTTTGTGAAGACTGAGTGGTAGGGATTTGAGCCTGAGCTGTAGGAACCTGTTTGGGGTTCTGAGTGTAAGATCTGTGCATCTGAGGAATAATGGAGGAGTTTGGCCGAATCTAGTACACTACTAGATAGGCGAAGGGGGAAAGTGGATGTACCTAGACCTTGGGGAACCACTATAAAACTGTGTGTACTCTGTGTGTGAATGATTCTGTGGTTGTTATATTAAATTCTGTGAATTCTGTGATTAAGTCTGCATAAAAGTTTAAAAAGATAAGGTCACCTATTCACCCCCCTCTCTAGGTGATTAGGTACAATTACTTTCATTTCCATTCCCAGACACATAATGTATCTTGAAGGTGTAGTCCCCTAAGAACTCCATCCACCTCCGCTGCCTCATGTTTAGATCCTTTTGGTCCAACAGGTACTTCAAACTTTTATGATTAGTGTAAATATCGACCTTCACACCGTACAGATAGTGCCTCCAAAGCTTTAGAGAAAATATCACGACCGCTAACTCTAATTCGTGCACCGGATAATTCCTCTCGTGAACCTTCAGTTGTCGTGAACCATAAGCTATCACTCTCAAATGCTGTAGCAGAACAAAGCCCAAACCACTGCCCGAAGCATCACTATAGATCTCGAACCCTTCGGTTCCACTTGGCGAACATAAAATAGGCGTCGTGGTTAACCGCCTCTTCAACTCTTCAAAAGCCTGTTCGCACTCCGGAGACCACACAAACTTCTGATCCTTTCTTGTCAACGTCGTGAGTGGTAGTGATATCCACAAGAAGTTCTTTACGAAGCGCCTGTAGTAGCCAGCGAGCCCCAGAAAACTCCGAACCTCTGCCACCGTAGTCAAAGTAGGCCACTCCCGTATCGCCACTATCTCCGCCGGATCCACAACTATTCCTTCTCCACTAACAACATGACCAAGGAACGCTATCGAGGATAACCAGAATTCACACTTGGAGAACTTTGCATACAACTGACTTTTCCTCAATGTCTCCAACACCATGTGTAAATGCTTGTAGTGATCCTCCTCGCACTGCGAATACACAAGGATATCATCGATGAATACTATCAAGAAATGGTCCAGGTATTCTCAGAACGTCCTATTCATCAGATCCATAAACACGGATGGCACATTCGTCAACCCAAACGGCATGACCGTGAACTCGTAATGCCCAAACCGCGTACTGAATGCTGTCTTTGGGATGTCGCTCACCATTATCCAAACTGATAGTAACCAGACTTCAAATCTAACTTCGAATATACTGTTGACCTAACCAGCTGATCAAACAGATCGTCAATCCTGGGAATAGGATACTTATTCTTCTCCGTAAGCTTGTTCAATTCCGGTAGTCGATACAAAGCCGCAAGCTCCCATCTTTCTTCTTAACAAAGAGAACTGGTGCGCTCCAAGGCGACGAACTT
>CM077162.1:46338591-46409530 GCA_039583875.1 Platanthera guangdongensis
AGGAATGGGCAAAGCTCCAATGCAGCCACTAGCCTCTAAGCCACCTATTCCATTCAAGAGAGTTTTGCTCCCTTCTAACAGGTATGACCAAAAGATACATCTATGGTCACTATAAGAATGGTAGATCCACTAGTGTGACCAATGATGTTCCACGCTATGGTGACAGATATAACAAGGGTGCAAGTGCCTTCAAGGAAGCCCATGAGGAAATCCAAATGGACCATAATGGACCATTTGTTTTTGGTGCACCAATCCCTACACTCAAGGGTAACGCGACACCCTTTCCTCAGAATTTCCCTACCCACTAACAGACCAAGGGCAAGCCTGTCGACATCCTATACTTGGGTGTATCTGATTCCATCAGGAGTATGGGTTTTGAAAAGAAGACTGCTACTTGCAGGGTTCAAGATATTCCAAGTACTTCTACTTCTAGACCCACCTCAGGTCAAACTATGGCTAGGAAATCTAAGATTAAGACTGCTACTGCATCTTTTGAACTGAGTACTAATATCAACACTACCAGCAGGCCAACTCAAAAAAGAATGTATAATTTCCACGAGTGTTGGTGTTATGGCAAAGTGGTCACTATGTTATTGACTACTGGCACAATCCAAGTGTGCTAAGAGCATGAGTGAGCTTACATGTCAGCTGAACTACATGTAAGCAGGTTCATTATCAGGCTAACTTGCACCTATGATCCAATAAGAATTGGGGTCCTAAGGTTAACTGATTTATGTCTTGCAGGTTAGTGCAAGTACCAAGACCCCTAACTAGTACTTGGACAGTGGATGTTCCAGGTACACGACTGGAATATAGAGCTTGTTAAAGGATTACATTCCAGTAAAGAATTGAACCAAAGTCATCCTTGGTGGTTTCGATAAGGGAGTGACTAGTGGTTATGGTAAGATCTCTAATGGCATAGTCACTATAACAAAGGTAGCCTATGTGGAAGGGTTGTAACACAATCTGATAAGCATTAGTCAACTCCGTAATCTTTGTTATGATATAGCTTTCCACAAGGATGAGTACCATTTTAAGAGATTAAGTGACCAAGAGCTCATCTTAACAGGCACTAAGAGTGGAAATGTGTATTGCTTGAATTTCCATTGTTTAAATAAGGACTCTCCTATATGACTAGTGGCAAATGAGAAAGTCTCATATTATGTCCAGTGGCACAAGAGGTTAGCTCATTTGAACTACAAGACTATTTGTAAACTCTTTACTGAAGAGTTAGTTATAAATGGTCCCAAGTTGAAATGCACAAAGGAGGGTATCTGCTTTGTATGCCAAAAGGGCAAACAGACCAAGACCTCCTTCAAGAGCATTGGGACCAAAGACTGAGTGAGGTACCTATACCTCCTGTATATGGACTTGTTTGGTCCTATACTGGTTCATAGTCTTAGGAGGAAATTCTATACCCTTGTGGTGGTTAATGACTATTCTAGGTTTGCTTGGGTGTTCTTTCTTAAGAGAATAGATGAAACCCTTGATGTCTTCAAGACCTTTGTCAAGCAGATCCAGAATGAACTAGGCAGTACTATGGTCAAAATCAGAAGTGACCATGGGACTAAATTTCAGTCTGGTAGCATGATAAGTTTCTATGAAGAATAAGAGATTCACCAAGAATTCTCTTCTCCTAGAACACCTCAGCAAAATGGAATTGCTGAGAGAAAAAACATGACTCCCATAGAAGCTGGAAGGGCCTTATTGAATGACACAACTCTCCCAGAATAATTCTGGGCTGAGGTAGTAAACACTGCATGTCATGTCCTTAATAGGGCTTCTATCACCAAAATCCATAAGAAGACTCTCTACGAGAACTTGAAGGGCAGAAAACCAAACTTATCCTACTTTAGGATTTTTGGTAGAAAGTGCTCTGTTTGAACAATGGAAAGTCCTATGTGAATAAGTTTGCTGCCAAGTCCTATTAAGTGATCTTTGTTGGGTACATCAAACAAAGTAGGGCATATAGAATCTATAACTTGACAAGTCAAGTTGTAGAAAAGTCAATGCATGTTGTCTTTGATAATCAAGTATGATTAACAATGAGCTATCTAGCTCTTCCTCTAGTAGTGCAAGTACAGAGCAGTTGATGGACAAGCTTACCATCAAGGAGGATGATCCAGTTGTCCAAGATAAAGATAAAGATGATTGCAGGCTAGAGGAAACACAAGGCACACCTAAAATGGATGAGGAACAGCTAGCTAAATACCTTGAAGGCCAGCAAGCTGTAGTTGGATTGCATCCAACTGCCATGCATCGAAGGGACTATCCAGCATACTAAATAATTGGTGAGGCAAGCCAAGGAGTAAAAACCAGAAGTAAGAGTACCAATACAACACTCTACTCAAGTTTCATGTCGCAAGTAGAGTCAAAGAAGTTTGAAAAGGCCAATATAGACCAATTCTGGATTAGAGCAGTGTAAGAGGAACTGAACCAGTTCAAGAGATGTAAAGTCTGTAAGCTGGTTCCTAGACCTAAAGGACATAATGTCATTGGAGTCAAGTGGATTTACGAGAATAAACTTGATGAAAATGGCATTATAGTGAAGAATAAGGATAGACTGGTGGTTAAAGGATATAGGTAAGAAGAAGGGAGAGATTTTGATCAGACATTGGCCTCAGTTGCCAGATTGGATACTATCAAACTCTTCCTTGCATGTTTTGTCCACCAAGGATTCAAAGTCTACCAGATGGATGTGAAGTCAGCCTTCCTAAATAGGGACTTGAAGGAAGAGGTCTATGTTGATTAGCCTCTAGGTTTTGTTGATTCTAACTCTCCAAATTTTGTTTATAGAAGTAGGAAAGCTCTATATTGGTTAAAGAAAACCCCTAGAGCATGGTATGAGACTTTTTCTAGCTTCCTCATTGAGAAAACATTCTCAAGAGAGAAGATAGACAAGACCCTATTCCTAAGAGAATCTAAGCACAAGATCATTCTAGTCCAGATATATGTTAATGACATTATATTTGGATTTACTAATGATAACCTTTGTAGAAGTTCTGTTAAACTTATGCAAGGGAAGTTTGAGATGAACTGTATAGGTGAGCTTAAGTTTTGCTTGGTACTCCAAGTTAGGCAGACTGATGATGGCTTGTTCATATCCCAGTCTAAGTTCACCCAAGAGTTGATTAAGAAATATGGTATGGAGAATGCGTCCACCATGAAAACTTTCATGGGTTCAAGTATGCCAATAAACATAGATGAAGCAAGGAAACATGTTGATGAAACTTTGTAGATAGGGATAATTGGCACCCTTCTATATCTAACTGCTAGTAGGCCTGACATCATGTATGCTACATGTGTTTGTACTAGGTATCAGGCCTGCCCTAAAGAATCTCACTGCTCTGCTATAAAGAGGATTTTGAGGTATCTTAAGGGCATACCAGATCTTGGCCTATGGTACCCTAGAAATAGAGATTTTAAACTAACAGGATATTCAGATGTAGATTTTACAGGCTGCAAAGAGGACTGGAAAAGCACTACTAGAACCTGTCAGTTTTTGGGAGGAAGACTAGTGTCTTGGAGCAGCAAGAAGCAAACAAATTTGGCCATATCAACTACAGAGTTAGAGTACATATCAGCAGGCAGCAACTGTGCTTAGTTGTTGTGGATCCAGCATCAGCTTCAGGACTACAACCTTCAGGTAAGTAAAACTCCTCTATATTATTATTCTACTAGTGATATTCTATTACTAGGAATCATGTATTACACAACAGAACTAAGCATATAGAAATTAGATATCATTTTATTAGGGATTATGTGGAAAAGGAATACATCATCCTTGAGTTTCTCCCCACAGACAAGAAAGTGACTGAAATCTTTACTAAGCCTCTAGATGAAGCAAAGTTCACCACCTTCAGGTTTGAGTTGGGCATGTTAAACTTAGTATAGCTTCAGTTACTCTATATGGTATTATTTTTTAGTGCATGCTTTGTTCTTCTTACAGGAGATAGAAAATTCAAAGTAGTATCAATAAAATGATGCTTTTATTGAGGGGGAGCAAGTACAGCAACTGCAGGAGCAGATTTAGCCTCATGAAAAGAGAAAGCTAGCAGTCACACCAATGGCATCCTCTGCAATCAGATAGGGGAGAAGAAATTCTATACAGTCCATCTCCTCCCTAACTATTCTATAGAACTCAAAAGAGGGGAGAGGACATGTGGTCTAGTGGTACCAAGAGAGTAGGAATTGATCAGATAATATCAGAGGTTGATCAGCTGATCAAGTGGCATCAAGGGGACAAGGAGATGATTACTATCATGTAGTAGACTTAGGGGAGAAGGAACTGTTCCCATACAGGGGAGAAAGTGATCAAGGCATTCAAGTGAGGACACACACCTTACAGTAAAAGAGGGGGAGTAGGTGATGCTCATCATACAAGCAAGAAATGTGGTAACCTTCCTTAACCTCTGTTTAAGTGGTATCATTGATATATTGATATATATGTCGTGTATATCATTAACTAAGAAATGTGAATTATTTGAAAATGGGCTTTGACTTCTTCAAATAGGGGGAGATTGTTGGGTCTATTGATCCCAATGTCCCAGATTTCTAAGATGTTAAACAAGTCAACGACATACACACAAGGTGTATTTGATGTGTGTTTAAGTTCATGCATGCAGGTTAATTCTTATCACAATGATTTTACAAGTGGACTCAAGTAGGATTGTGGAAAGGCAAGGATTTCCCAAGTCTACATGCATTGAGTGAAGAAAGCTAACTCAACGGCAGACGCGTTAAGGAAGAAAGCTGGACAAAAAATTACTCTAAGTCTACATGCATTGAGTGACGCAAGCTCACTCAATGCTAGATGTCAATAAGAGCAGTTGACAAAGTCAGAAAGGCAGCTAAGTCCACAGTTGTTGAGCAAAGCAAGCTCACTCAATGCCAGAAGACAAGGAAAGATGATAGTAAGACAAGAATTATGCTAAGTCCATAGGCGTTGAGTGGAGCAAGCTCGCTCAATATCATGTGCTAACTAGCGCTGATACAGGTGTGGATAGTCAAAGCCAAAGCATCTGCAAACGAAAAATCGCGTAAGTCCACAGGCGTTGAGTGATGTCAACTCACTCAAAGCCATATAATAATATTCGTTGAGTAAGGACTACTCTGTCAAAGACAGAGAGATTTTGTCAAGAAAAAAGTTTCTAAGCCCAGAAGTGTTGAGTGAAGCTAGTTCACTGAACACCATACTAATTCAGTCAAAGCCTTGGAAGAAAGACAGAAAATTCTGTCTAAGTACAAAAGCTTTGAGTGAAGACAGTTCACTCAATTCCAGAGGAAGAAAGCATTGAGTGATTCCAGTTCACTCAACACCAAGATCAAAAAGCTTTGAGTATTGTTGTTATAGTCAGATCCTAATAAGAAAGCCGAATTTGACTATGTCCATAAGCATTGAGTGAAGCCAGTTCACTCAACGCCTAGTCAAAAGTTGATGCAGAATGCGAAAAGTGTTGAGTGAGGCCAGCTCACTCAAAACCTTCAGACAGAAGGAAATTTGGATAAGTATAGAGTCATTAAGTGAATCTTACTCACTCAATGCTCTCAACATCATGGATGCAGACAGTGCTGAAGATCAAGCTAAGGAAAAAAGCATTGAGTAATAATTACTCACTCAATGCTCTCAAAGCCTGAATGAACAGAAGGACTGACTAAGTCCAGAATCATTGAGTGATGGCCATTCACTCAATGCTCTCAATGCCTGGATTGATTCATTGAATTTGTCTAAGTCCAGAATTGCTGACGTCAGTATGAGTCAACTCAACAAAGTCAACACAGTTCAAATTCTTTACGGGAAAGATGCAGAATGCCTTGAATGGCGTCGACGGCCCACTGTTGTCATTTTCTGCAATTGGAAGGCGGTAAATCAGTAATTAAGGCTTGGCCACAATGCAAAGAGTCGTTGATCGATGTTCAATAAAAGCGAAAGTTTGGCTGAGTCGGCAAGAAGCAATTAGGATTTTTTGATTTTGTATTGCGGTTGAACATCGTCATCTTCCTTGCCATTGTTATCGAGCCTGAAGGTCTTGTTCAGTTCAGTTAACCTGAAAGCAAAAAAGAGATAGTTGCTACGATTTCATCTGTGACAGCAAATTCAGGATTGATTCTTGAAAGAGAAGTGGAAGAAGTTCTGCAAGTTACTTCCAGCACAAGCCACAGTTTCCTGAGGACAAATTTCTTGTTGCTATGAAGAAGAGGTTTGGGTAGATTTATTCTCAGCCCAAGAAGACAGACATAGAGAAATTTCACTGGTCTCTAACTATTTTACATCATTTCTATTTTCTGTAGGATCTGTTGTAGATCTATGTGGTAGGATTCAAGTTAGAATCTGAGTTATAAGCCTGTGTTATAAAGGCTGAGGTAGGATTAGTTGTTGATCTGAGTGTAGGATTCTTGTGAGAACCTGAGTGTTAGGCCCTTGTTATAAAGGCTGAGGTAGGATCTAGTTGGGATCTGAGTGGTATGGCTTAGGCCTGAGTTGTAGTGCTGTTGGGCCTGAGTTAGGTGATTGTTATATCACTGAGTGGTAGGGCTTAGTGCCTGAGTTGTAGGTCTTGAAGAAGACTGAGTGGTCCTATGGGATCTTGTTGTAAGCTCCTTAAAGCTGAGATTTTGGATAAGAGCCTTGTTTAACACACTGTTAGAAAAGTGGGAGGGATAGTGGACGTACCCATAATCTGGACAACCACTATAAAATAATGGTGTCATCTGTGGTTTTTCTTGAAAGCTTAACTATTAAATCATAATGCACAACACACTAAGTTATAAGTATGATAAAAATAAAAGAGACCAAAAACCAATTCACCCCCCCAGGTGTTTAGCTGACCTTGAAAACAAAGACTTTCAAGCAGCAAATAGCAGTATGTAGGATTCATCTTGTTCTTTAGAATCAGAAGATGCTGAGTCAGTTTGATTCCAGCTCTACTCAGTCTTGGCAATGAAGGTCTTCTCATTCTTGCCCTTGTAGTGGTGGTGCTTCTTCTCACCTTTATATTTTCCTTTGACTTGGTAGTTAGCAATGAAATGGCAAGGCATGCTACAACAATAACATATTATGTTAGAAGAAATAAGTTTACTGGATTTACAATCATACATGTCTCTTTTGGAGAACTACTTCCCAGATTTATTGTGATCCTTCTTGTAATGTGAGGAGGAATGATTGTTCTTCCACTGCTTCTTCTTCATTATCTTTTATAATTGCCTTGAGAAGGCAACAAACTCCCCATCTGACATGTTGCTATCAGATGAGCTGGACTCTGAGCTTTTTGAATCAGCTGGCCTGCTTGGGGGAGATGCAATTCTCTCCTTGATCTTCTTAGAGCTCTCAACCTTGAGAGCCACCATCCTCTCCTTGGCATGGGAACTGATGGTGGTCTCCTCCTCCTTCCTGGCAGATAGTTGTATCTCATAGGAAAACTGCTTTCCAAACAAAGTGTGAGGAGGAGTTTCAGTAAGCTTGACCACTTATCTGATAGCACAAATCTTTGTGTCGCAATCTCTAGTTAGAGATCTTAGGAACTTATCATTCAACTCATAATTGTTGAAGACCTCCCATAGGTCCTCGGCTCATTAATTATTTTGAAAAATCTTTCATACCACTCAACTATGTTGCCCTTGTTATTTTGTCTGAAGGCCACATATTCACGATTAATCAGGGATTTCCTATAATTCTTAACTTCTTCAATTCCCTCCATGTAGACAATCAGGGTATCCCACATCTATTTGGCTGTCTTACAATGCACAAAGTTCTGAAGGTGGAATCATCAATAGCACTTACTATGATGTTTTTTTTGCTCTTTTATCCATGGTGGTAAGTGCTACTTCATCCCTTGTCATTTTTACGTAGGCCTTGGGTGTTTTTAGGTTAAGATCAATGGTGGAGGCCTTTTGTGGGATAAAAGTTCCCTCCTGCACTGTAATATAAATCCCAAGGCCAAATGCTTCCATAAATACACCGAACCTTTGCTTCTATATGCCAAAGATCACCTTCCTGCATATAGCCAGCTTTATGGAGCTCATCTCCTAATGAGCCTCACCAACAGACATCTTGGAGTAACTAGACTACCCTATATAGGATCTGGTTAGACAGTTAAGTACTTTTTGACCAACCTGCCTCTGATACAACTTGATATTTAATATAATAGTAGTCTTAATCACTTAGGGGTGAATAGGTCTATTGTTCCTTTCTTATTTTTCTTAGTTGGCTTAATCAACAAACACATAAAGCACATGATTGTTTATAGTGGTCCCCAAGGTATGGGTACATCCACTCTCCCTCCCACTTTTCTAATAGTGTGTTGGAAAAGGAAAACTTCTCTAAACTTACCTCAAAGAGCTTACAACTCAGATCCCTCAGGATCTCTCAAGATTCCTCCAAACCCTACCCCAGGCCTACCAAAACTCCCTACAACTTAGGCTAGGAGGATAGCCCTACACACAGAGATATCAGATCTCCTACCTCAGATCTACACAGAGATCCTACCTCTGGCACAAGACCTACCTCAGATCCTAAACGTGATCCTACAACTTAGAGACTTAACTCCTACACTCAGCCTTTATAACATAGTCTTGTAACTCAGACCAATAGATGATCCTGCAGATTGAGTAAATGTTTGGTGATGATTGACTCCAGAGACATAGTTCTCTAAGTCACCTTCCTGAACTGAGGACACCCTGTTGAAATTTGTGAAGTGGAAGTGGGTGACGGGACAGGCCGCGCGGCATGTGGCGGACAGCTTTGGCGGACTGGGCGGACTGGGCGGACTGGGCGGACTGAGGTTTGCGGCCTGGTGAAAAGTCTGGTGAAAGCCGGCAGTGTTGAGCGGGTGGTTGCATGGAGTCCACGGTTTGGTGCGGCCTGGTATCCGCGGATAGAGAGGCTTGCGGACTGGTGCATTGCTCAGTGGCCGCGGGTGCAAGCGTGTGCTGACAGGCGGGTTGGCTCGAGTTTGCGGGTAGCTTGCGGACTGGCGTGTCCGCGGTTTTGGCTGTTGCGGACTGAGCCTTGAGCTTGGCTGAGGCCTTGTCAAGTTCTGGTGTTACAGCAGGTCTTGCTGTGGAGTCCGGTTGGCGGACTGATTTTTTGAGTCCGGGAGGAAGCTACTGCGTTGGACAAGTGCGAGGTGCTCGCGGACTGGTGGCGGTCTGTGCTAGGGTGTTTGGCGGACGAGAACTTGTGTCCGCCATGCTCGCTTTGTTCCTTGATGGTTTTGGGCTTGGTCACACCTTGTGCCAAGTTCATGGTGTCCGCCGTATCTGCCGAGTCCGCTGTGACCGGGCGGTCTGTTGCTAGCTGCCTTTGGTCATGGACTTGTGGCGGATTGAGGTGTGGGTCTTGCGGACTGCCTCGGGTTGGTGCGGACAGCCATTGAAGGGGGTTGCTGTCCTGCAGTGGTTGGTGCTTTGAGGGCTGATGCCTTGTCCGCTTAGCATAGGCGGACTGGAGCGGGTTCGTCAATGGTTGCCTTGCTCCTGGCGGTTTTCCTTGGTGACCGGCTAAGTCCTCGCGGACTCAGCGGACGGTGGTTTGTATTCGCGCGGACAGGGGCGGTGTCGCTATCTCTTGGGCGGTGACCACACTCCTCACCTGGCCTATAAATAGGACCCCCCTGGCACATCTACAGTAACCTAAGTAACGTGAGTGAACAGTAAATTGGGTTGGGCGAAGTGCTGCGGTCTGTGTTTGCCAGTCCGCGCGGTTTGTTTCAGGCTGACGGTTTGCTGTGTGCAGGTCGCGCGGATAACTTCAAGGATCCAGGAGCTTGGCTTTGACTTCGGTCAGTGCTTGGAAGTGTGCGGTCTCTGCGGACTCAGCAGGAGGTCGCTCTGCGGCTTGTCAGTTCTGTTTCAACTTTGCCAGCTTCAATAACTTGTCCGCCGGCTTCAGGCGGGTAGTGGTGTTCCTCAGTTCGGGTTCAGCAGGAGGCAAATAACGGTGTGTCTGCGCGGCCTCGCGGCTTCGGCGGACTCCGTGGTATTCGGCGGATTGCAGCATAGCTCGGGCGGCTTCGGCGACCTCAGCGGTCTCGGCGGACTCCGGGTTCTGTCCGCCTGGCTTGTTTTTTGGTGCTTTCTGTTTTCAGCTGTAATACTAGCGAAATCATGTATCGCTATGTATGCCTCAGATTGTAAAGAAGTGAATGCATAAAAAGACCTTCTTGTGCTTCCATTGTTTTGTTGGGTGAAACCTCTAGTCCTTGGGTTTTCCGCAGGTTCAGCGTGCGAACTGGGTAGTTCCGAAGATATTAATTTGGTGTTTGGGCTATCTTGTTGACCACGTTGAGAAAATTTAACATGGTATCAGAGCGAGGTTTCTGAGGTTTAGGAGGTTCAGTTGCGTGAGCGGAAGTCAGCCAGTGTTGGTACTCAGTGATTGAGTGTTGATCAACCTGTGTTCTTGCTCGGAGCTGCTGAAGGATACCAACAGGTGTTTGCAATGGAAGGAAGTCTTGCAAGAGGTCTTGGCATTGAACTCTTAACGCCGACTAACTTCAAGAAGTGGAAGTCGTGCATGAAGAGTTATCTTCTTGGCGAGGAGCTGTGGGAAGTCGTCGGTGGTGACGATAGACAGGAAGTTACTGCTGCTTTCGGTACTGCTGAGCAGGTGAGGCTCTGGAGAAGAACTAATGCTAAGGCGGAGTTCATTCTGAAGAGAGCTGTCTCTCTGGAACTGTTTGATCACATCATTGGATGTGAGTTGGCTGCTGATATTTGGACAACCATTGATGAGTTGTTCAATAGGAAGAATGTGGCGCGGCTGCAGTTCCTGGAAAATGAGTTGGCCAGGGAAACTCAGGGAAACCTTTCGATCTCCAAATACTTCTTAAAGATTTGTGTGCTGAGCTGTTGGCACTGGATCCTGATGAGCCTATCTCTGAGGCAAAGATGAAAAGGCACATTATCCGCGGCTTGCGGAAGGAGTATGTGGCCTTTGTTACATCTGTTCAAGGGTGGGCTACTCAGCCGTCTCTGCTGGAGCTGGAGAATCTGCTTGCCTCGTAGGAGAGCTTAGCAAGGCAGATGGCTGGAGTGAACCTAAATCAGGAAGGCAGCGAGGCTCTCTTCTCAGGCAAGAAGAAGGGATGGGAAGGGAAGAAGAAGAAGAAGGTGCAGGCCGCTGGTGAGAAGGAGACTTCAACTTCATATCCGCCGGAGAGGAGCAATGCTCCTAAGGACTGGAAGAAGAATCTGAAGTGCTACCGGTGTCATCAGCGAGGGCACTTCAAGCGGGACTGCAAGGTCAAACTGCAGCCTGGGCATGCTGCGGGAAAGGAGGAAGCTTGCTCGAGAAGTGAAGAAGCAGAATGGGGAGGAGCTTTCTTGACGGGCACTTGTGTCCGGGCCTTATCTGCTGAGGACTTCAACAGCGAGTGGATCGTTGACTCCGAGTGTGGTCATCACCTCACCGGAGACAAATCGAAGTTCACCTCCATGCAGGATTACTCAGGTAATGAAGCTATTATCACTGCTGATAATACTATTTATGCAGTAGAGAAGGAGGGGGTCGTGTCTTTGGGTAGTGATCAGGGGCCACTCATGTTAAGGAGTGTGTATCACGTGCCGGGCATGAAGAAGAACCTCTTCTCGTTGACCAACGCGGTGGACGCTGGGTATCACGTTCTGTTTGGGCCAACAGACGTGAGGTTCCTTCGCAACGTATCAGCGGTGAAGGCTGATGTTGCTCATGTTGGGAGGAGGGTGAAGAACTTGTTTGTTCTTTCCACCAGTGCCTATGTTGATAGAATGAGAGCCAATGATAGTGCGGCTATCTGGCATGAGAGGCTGGGGCATATTGGCATGGACAAGCTGAAGGCGATGGCTAGTAGAAGTCTGGTGAGGGGGTTGCCGATGTTGTCCTCCTTTGGTGATGGGCATGTTTGTGCGGGCTGTCAATATGGTAAGGCACATCGCCTTCCATTTGATAAATCACAAACAAGGAGCAAGAAACCATTGGAGTGTGTTCATGGCGACCTGATGGGACCGACGGTTACTGCCAGCCTTGGTGGAAGCAAATACATGCTTGTCTTAGTTGATGACTACTCAAGGTATACTTGGGTGTACTTCTTAAGGGAGAAGTCGGAAGCCTTCCATTTGTTCGTGGAGTTCAAGGAGTTGGTAGAAGGCCGGCTTGGCTTGCGGATTAAGAAGCTTAGAACTGATAACGGGGGAGAGTTTGTCTCCTCCGAGTTTTCTAACTTCTGCAGGAAGCACGGGATCCAACGGGAGCTTACGTGTGCCCACACTCCACAACAAAATGGGGTAGCGGAGCGGAAGATCCGTCATTTGACGGAGACCTGCAAATTCTGGCTTCATGCGAAAGATATCCCAAGGTCCTTTTGGGCGGAGGGAATGTCTTGTGCTGCTTATGTTATCAACCGGATGCCACTCAGCCCTATCAACATGAAGACTCCTGTTGAGCTGTTGCTGAAGGAGAAGCCGAGTGTGGGACACCTTAGGGTGTTCGGTTCAACTTGCTATATGCATGTCCCGGATGCTTCACGGACAAAGCTGGATGCGAAGGCAAGGAAACTTGTCTTTGTTGGCTACGATGAGCGGAAGAAGGGATGGAAATGCATGGACCCTTTGACGAAGAAGTTCGTGGTGTCAAGAGACATTGTCTTTGACGAGCTGACGTCATATGGAGGTGGCTCGGTGGAGCTAACCGAAAGTAGCAAGGTTGAGGAAGCACCGGTGGTGGCTGCTGAAGGCTTGGAAGAGGAGCTTGCTGTTTCACCAGCAGCTCCTGTTGCTTCGAACTCCGAGGCTGAGCCTTCTGGCTCGGGAAGCAGGGGGAGCACTGCTCAATGCTTGCCCCAGGTAGGAGTGGAGCCTGAAGAAGCAACGGAAGCAGTGAGCAAGGAGTCATGTCTTCGGAGATCGAAGAGGGTGGTTAAGCCACCGGCTCGGTACTGTGAAGGGAATGCAGTGAGCTTTGTCTCCTGCTTCTTTGCAGGTCCTCTGGATGAGCGAGAGCCTGCAAACTTCAACGAGGCCACTGGAGTGAAGGAGTGGGAATGTGCCATGAAGGAAGAGATTGATGCTCTGAAGAAGAATGAAACCTGGGACCTTGTGCCCAAGGTTGATGGCATTACTCCGGTTACTTGCAAGTGGGTGTATAAGTTGAAGAAGAAGGCTGATGGGAGCATTGATCGGTTCAAGGCTCGCCTGGTCGCTAGAGGATTCTCACAGCAGTATGGGGAAGACTATGAGGAGACATTCAGTCCAGTTGCGAAGATGACATCTGTTAGAGTGGTGATCGCCTTGGCTGCTAGCAAGGGATGGAGGTTGTGGCAACTCGATGTGAAGAATGCTTTTCTTTACGGAGAGATTGACAAGGACATCTTCATGGATCAGCCACTTGGTTTTGTCTCTGAAAAGCATCCGGACTATGTCTGCAAACTCAGGAAGGCTCTCTACGGGTTGAAGCAAGCTCCAAGAGTGTGGTATGGGAAGATTGTAGAGTACCTGCAATTCTGTGGATACTTTGCTTCTAACTCGGATTCTAGCTTGTTCGTCAAGAAGAAGGGAGAGCTAAGGGTCTTGGTCCTACTGTATGTGGATGACATGATCATCACAGGGAATTCGGAGGAGGAAGTAGCAAGGCTCAGGGCTGAGCTTGCTATACGCTTCGAGATGAAGGACTTGGGAGAGTTGCATCACTTTCTCGGTCTGGAAGTGGAGAGGAAGGAGTGCGGGATTCTCATTAGCCAGAAGGGATATGCTGATCGTATTGTGAAACGGTTTGGCATGGGCGAAGGGAAGAAGTGCTCTACTCCACTAGAATCTGGGCTAAAGCTTCGACGAGATGAGGGAAGGGTGCTTAATGATCCCTTGGTGTTCAGGGCTCTTGTTGGGAGCTTGATCTATCTGACGATTACAAGGCCGGATATAGCTTATGCTGTTGGCCGTGTAAGTCGATATATGGCTGAACCAAGGAAATCTCATCTGTTGGCGGCAAAGGGGATTCTGAAGTATGTCAAGGTGACTTCTGAGATGGGACTCCTCTATGGAAGGGATGCGGATTTTGCGTTGCTCGGGTACACGGATGCTGACTATGGCGGTGATTCGGATGATCGGAGGTCTACTTCAGGTTATGTGTTCACTTGCGGTTCAGCTAGCATCTCGTGGTGTAGCAAGAAGCAGGACTTGGTGTCGGTTTCAACCACGGAGGCGGAGTATAAGGCTTCGGCCTTGGCTTCTCGGGAAGCCGTTTGGTTGAGGAGACTTATAGAGGATGTCCATGAAGAAGTGCAAGGGCCTACTTTACTCCGGGGTGACAATGAGAGTGCTCTCAAAGTGGTTAACAATCCAGTGTGTCACGCCAGGACCAAGCATATAGAGATTGATCACCATTTCATCAGGGAGAAGGTGTTGGAAGGATCTCTGCTGGTCGGGCATGTTCGGAGTGAAGATAATCTTGCTGACATCTTCACGAAGCCGCTGTCGAAGGGGCCCTTTGAACGCTTGCGCAGCTTGCTGGGCTTGGTCACCACTTCTCACTTCAAGGGGGAGTGTTGAAATTTGTGAAGTGGAAGTGGGTGACGGGACAGGCCGCGCGGCCTGTGGAGGACAGCTTTGGCGGACTGGGCGGACTGGGAGGACTGAGGTTTGCGGCCTGGTGAAAAGTCTGGTGAAAGCCGGCTGTGTTGAGTGGGTGGTTGCATGGAGTCCGCGGTTTGGTGCGGCCTGGTATCTGTGGATAGAGAGGCTTGCGGACTGGTGCATTGCTCAGTGGACGCGGGTGCAAGCGTGTGCTGACAGGCGGGTTGGCTCGAGTTCGCGGGTAGCTTGCGGACTGGCGTGTCCGCGGTTTTGGCTGTTGCGGACTGAGCCTTGAGCTTGGCTGAGGCCTTGTCAAGTTCTGGTGTTACAGCAGGTCTTGCTGTGGAGTCCGGTTGGCGGACTGATGTTTTGAGTCCGGGAGGAAGCTACTGCATTGGACAAGTGCGAGGTGCTCGCGGACTGGTGGCGGTCTGTGCTAGGGTGTTTGGCGGACGAGAACTTGTGTCCGCCATGCTCGCTTTGTTCCTTGATGGTTTTGGGCTTGGTCACACCTTGTGCCAAGTTCATGGTGTCCGCCGTATCTGCCGAGTCCGCTGTGACCGGGCGGTCTGTTGCTAGCTGCCTTTGGTCGTGGACTTGTGGCGGATTGAGGTGTTGGTCTTGCGGACTGCCTCGGGTTGGTGCGGACAGCCATTGAAGGGGGTTGCTGTCGTGCAGTGGTTGGTGCTTTGCGGGCTGATGCCTTGTCCGCTTAGCATAGGCGGACTGGAGCGGGTTTGTCAATGGTTGCCTTGCTCCTGGCGGTTTTCCTTGGTGACCGGCTAAGTCCTCGCGGACTCAGCGGACGGTGGTTTGTATTCGCGCGGACTGGGGCGGTGTCGCTATCTCTTGGGCGGTGACCACACTCCTCACCTGGCCTATAAATAGGACCCCCCCCTGGCACATCTACAGTAACCTAAGTAACGTGAGTGAACAGTAAATTGGGTTGGGCGAACTACTGCGGTCTGTGTTTGCCAGTCCGCGCGGTTTGTTTCAGGCTGACGGTTTGCTGTGTGCAGGTCGCGCGGATAACTTCAAGGAGCCAGGAGCTTGGCTTTGACTTCGGTCAGTGCTTGGAAGTGTGCGATCTCTGCGGACTCAGCAGGAGGTCGCTCTGCGGCTTGTCAGTTCTGTTTCAACTTTGCCAGCTTCAATAACCTGTCCGTCGGCTTCAGGCGGGTAGGGGTGTTCCTCAGTTCGGGTTCAGCAAGAGGCGAATAACGGTGTGTCCGCGCGGCCTCGCGGCTTTGGCGGACTCCGTGGTATTCGGCGGATTGCAGCATAGCTCGGGCGGCTTCGGCGACCTCGGCGACCTCAGCGGTCTCGGCGGACTTCGGGTTCTGTCCGCCCGGCTTGTTTTTTGGTGCTTTCTGTTTTCAGCTGTAATACTATCGAAATCATGTCTCGTTATGTATGCCTAGGATTGTAAAGAAGTGAATGCATAAAAAGACCTTCTTGTGCTTCCATTGTTTTGTTGGGTGAAACCTCTAGTCCTTGGGTTTTCCGCAGGTTCAGCATGCGAATTGGGTAGTTCCGAAGATATTAATTTTGTGTTTGGGCTATCTTGCTGACCACGTTGAGAAAATTTAACACACCCAGTCCTAACTTCTTCACAGCGATAAGACTGTTGATCTTCAGAGTAGTTCTGCTTGTGCTGCGAAGACAACTGCAGAGCTCTATTTCTTCAAGCCTTTGATGTAATAGTGTTGTATACAGTGCCCTTGAAGATGAACAACAACTTTTGAATGATCTGATTCTTCTCCTCTTATAGAAAATATGTTTTTTTTTCTTGATGTGGAAGACTTAGATATTTTGAGTTCTTGATCTCTTCAAACATCAAGCTTCTTTTTGTATTCCAAAAAACTTATGTAAATCCGTGTGTGAAGGATTGACTAACTTGATAGAGAAAAAGACTCTATGAAATCTCTCGTGTCTCGTATCCCATATCCCATATCTCATGTATTTAATTTCTCTATAAAATCTTCTTTTATATCTCTCCATCCAATGACTATATCATCGGTATAGACCAGCCGAAATTGGTAACTGCAAAATTACTTTAGCTTTAATTGTGGTACTAAAGGCATTCGGCGCCATTTGCCTTCTAGCGCGCAAGTCCCGCATTATTTGAATTTTGGATGGCATCAGGATGACTCAGCACTTGAGGACTTAGCAATTTCCAGTCCATCTGCATAGGCATTGAGTGAAGCCATATGACTCAACACAAAAATACTTAGCAGAAAATCCACTTCCTGAGGCGTTGAGTGAACCTTTATCACTCAACACATTTTAATTTGACAGCTTAACTGATCAGGCAGTTAGAGAGCCTTCATCACTTAATGCTTTTGGATATGGCTGAATTCTTCTAATTGAAGGAATTGAGTGAAGTTCCTTTACTCAACACTTCTGGTCTTGGCAGTTGTCCTAACTTTAGGCGTTGGTTGAACCTTCAACACTCAATGCTTCTGGACTTTACAGATTCTTTTTGACTGAAGGTATTGAGTGAACCCTCTACACTCAATGCTTTTGGACTTTGCTGAATTACTGATAAGATGTTGAGTGAGTCTTCTTCACTCAACGCTTCTATAATTAGACTAATTTTCTTTTGAGAAGGCGTTGAGTGAACTTACTTCACTCAACGCTTCTGTACTTAGACATATTTCATTTCAGCAAAACTGAGGCTTTGACTGCTTGATCTTCTGTCAATGCTTTTAGGAATCTGGCATTGAGTGAAGTGTGCTCACTCAAAGCTTTTGGACTTAGCCTGTTTTTTGATTTCCCAACACCCTGTCTTGTGTCGAAACTAGCATTGTGACCTTGACAACCTATCTATTCATGGAATAGTAGACAACCTGCATAAATTGAACTTGAACTTATATCAAATACAATCATGTGTATATTATTGACTTGTGGGCCTTCTTCAAATCTGAGATATTGTGATCAATGGATCCAATAATTCTTTTGGCCGAGCATGCTTCAAAATGCCAAACTTCCTTTAAGCATATGTACACTCAGGTTGATGGGTCACACTCTCCTTAAAAAATACAAGATAGGCTGACTTCCAAAACTATTACCAAATCTTTCTTAACCTCACTAGAATACTTGTTTGAGAAGGGGGAGATAACCAAGGAATATCACACTATAGAACATTAAGAGGATGATGAGATTGCAAATAAAGAGGTCTTGAACACCACAAAATCTGATACTGAAGTAGCCCAAACTACTGCAGCTGCAATTTAGAGGGAGTCATCCAAACAGGGGGAGAATGACGCAAATGATATTTTATAAGTAGCAAGAGAAGTTATGCAGATTGAAAGGGCAACTAGATCTGATATACTCTAGAGGGTGGTGAATAGAGTATATGGTGCTTTTAAAATCTTTTGCAAACCTTTACAACAATTATTGTAATGTGTGTGAGCAGGGAAGCAGAGATAAAACTAATCACAGAATTAAGCTATGCAAAAACTAAGCACAGAAAAATCAAGGCCAAAAACAAAAAGAAAACAAGCAGAACCAGATGACACAAGGAAATATAGTGGTTCCCCAAACTTGGGTACATCCACTCTTCTACCACCCTAGGTAGGAATCCACTGCATGATGAGTTGATCAGGTGTTCTGGGCACCAATGAGCTTTTGTAAGGTGCTCAAAAACCAAAGCAGATTTTTTGATCAGGTGTCTTGCCACCAATGAGCTTTTGACAAGGTGCTCAAAAACCAGATTCAAACTTTTGAAGGGAGTTTGAAAAACCCTTTATAGAGTGGGGGTGAGAGAGTGATGGCAGTCTTCTCTTTCTCAATCAACTGAGAAGACTAAGTGGATTGATGTCAAAGCTCCCCCTGAGTCCTTGAGATCTTTAGGAAGAAGAGCTTTGCTGAGGGTGATAGGCCTTCAAAGATAGAGCTCCAGCAATAGATGATTTCACCAAGCTGAAATGTTGAGTGTCTGGAGTCTTGAAATGATGTTGGCCTTGAACACTTTGAGAGCTGAAGAGATCTGAAGATTTTTTGAAAGCTTGATCTCTTTGATGAGTGTTCTTCAGAATTCTTTTTGACAGAAGATTTTGAAAGAGTCTCTGTAATCTGTGTTGTGTGTCCTCTTCTTGTTTTTTTTCTTCTCTCTATTGATTCAAAAACATTCTATCTTTTATTCTCTGTTTCAGAACAGAATATTATTCTCTGTCAAAGATAGTCGTTGGTCTGCATTGATTACATCCTTAATTGCAAAAACTCTTCTGGAGGAAAGTCCACAGAATTATTCCTTGAAAAATCCCTTGAAACTTGGTCCAGAAGTAAATGAAAACGGCTAGCAAATCTCTGAATTAATTGCAGAATAACTCCTGATGATTTGAATTTGAATTCTGGAAGTTAACTGAAATCGTCGAACTGAGCTCTGCTATCGTCGAGCTGAGCTCAGCGAACTGGAAAACTTAAGCAGCAAAATAATCGTCGATCTGAGCTCATAGATCGTCGAACTGAGCTCAGAGATAAAGATCCAGTGCAGAGTCAAGATCGTCGACCTGAGCTCACCGATCATCGAATGGAGTTCGACGATATTGTGAAGTTGAGCTCAGCGATCGTCGAGTGGAGCTCGACGATCTGTCGAAGTTGAGCTAGACGATCATCGACCTGAGTTCGACGAATCGTCGTGCTGAGCTCGACGATCAGACTTAGTCTCCAGGCAGAAAAACTTGGTCTTCTGGGCAGCTTCCAATCCTAGACTTCTAACCCTTAGACTCAATTCTAATTGACCTTTTAAGCTATACATAAGATCAAGCAAAGGTTCCTAGAGACATAGTGATCCTGACCCAAATCAGTAATAGGGTGTTCCAACAATCTCCCCCTATTTAGGTTAGGATTACTATTTACAGACTTTGGAAAATTTCAAATAACAACATACAATCAGAAAAGCATAAAAACAACAGCAGCTAGACATTGCAGAAACATCACAGATATATATATATATATATATATATATATATATATATATATATATATATATATATATATATATATATATATATATATATATGGCATCCAGATAGCAGTCAGAAAATCCAAAGATTGTCACCTTATAAAGTCACTTATTTTCTTTGCCTTTAACCATTTTGATTTCTCTGTTAGGGTTCAGGGCTTCTTTGTTGTATCTGGTGTCATCTGCTGCACCCAAATAGGTTTGCTTTGAAGACCTGGGAACTACAGCAGCAGGATGCAATTCCATATATCTGTCTTCATCAAAGAATTTTCTGGAGGCATATTTCTCTAGTTCCTTTTGTCTTTGCTCTGACATTGTAGAAATATTTGAAGAGTCTAAGCCTTGATCTTTGGCTTTCTTGATCTGATCTAGTGCAGTCAGTTCCTTCATCCTAGCAGTCCAAGCAGCTGGATTCTTTTCAGGGTCCTCAAATGGTACAGGTGGCTCATACCTGTTGGAAGAATTGTCTTGAGGAGGCCTAGCAGACACTGTCTCTTTTAGCTTGTAGGGGAATGGACCAGAAGTAGTATCAGATGAAACATGTCCTTCCCTGGAGTATGGGTGCTGCCTGGAATACCCTTTGGAATAGACCTGAATATCTCTTTGATTTCCCCTGTATCCTCCTCTCCTAGAATAAGAACCCCTAGATTGGCTTTCCCTTTGGTAGGATCTGGCATGGGGTTGATAGGGAGCCTGGCTTCTAGCTGGGGCTTGACTTGCAGAGCTGCCACCTGCACCTGCATCAGGAGGAGGTGGTGGAGGAGGATGAGGGTGCTGGAACTGGGAGGAGCCCTTCTCATACTTTCTCTTCTTTTTCATGGCTTTCAGCTGATTTTTGGAATACTGCATCCAATGTTCAGTAATTTGGCAGTTATGCAGAATATAATAAGGAATATCATTATCATCCTTTACTTTTGCAGGAGGAACCCTTTTCATAGCCTTGCTCCTAGCTTTCCTTTTTCTGGCAATGGTAGCAGCTGAATCATCAGAGTCTGTTTTGTATTCATAAGATTCAGAGCTCTGGTCATCATATAAAGCATCTATTCTTTTCATAAGATCTTTCTTTAGCTGAGCAAAGGCAGAAGAGGCAGAAGCTGAAACAGTAGTAGCAGGGACAACAACAGATACAAGAGGAGAAGTAGAAAAAACAACAGCAACAGCAGGAGTGATGGCAGCAGCAACTTCAGTAACATCAACAAAATCTGCAGCAGGCTCAAAATCAGTGGCCTCTGTCATCAGAAAATCCTTGGATATCTGCTCATCAGAGGCAGTTGGGATTTCAGCAGCAGTAAGAATATTTTCAGCAGCAGCAAAAACAGTCCTTTCTTCAACAACAGCAGTAGCAGCAATTACTGAGAGTACAAAAGAAGATATAATGCTGGGGTCACAGCCAGAGAAAGGCACCAGTGCCTTGGATAGGTCTTCTGAGGGCTGGACAGCATTACTCTTAGGCAAACAACTGAAAAAGGCAGTATCAAAGGCTGAGAGCAAGGACTTTAGGTCTAGTGCTAGAACTAGAGTAGGAGGCACAACAGAAAGAGCAGAGGTAGCAGAAATAGAAACATCAGCAGCAGTAGCAGTATCATCAACAGCAGGAGCAGAGACAGCAGCAGCAACAGCATGAAAGCTTGCTTCATAGGGCATCTCCCCCTACCTAGATGCAGATACCTTTATATCAAGGCACACTGCTGGAGGTGCTGCCTGAGGAAGGAGGGAGGAAAGCCTGGCAGAGAGGGCTGCCACTGACAAGTGTAGAGGAGCCAATGAGGTCTCCAAGAGTAGAGAGAGCCTAGGGGCAATTAGCTCATACAACTTGTCAGCTAGGGCTGAGAGGTCTACATGCTCAATAATAGGAGCAGAGGTAGATGGAGTAGGGATAGCTGAGGAGGCTGGAAGTGGAGGGCTGGATAGTGGAATGGATGGCTCAGGTGTTGGGATGGTGGATATGGAGGACAAGGGGATGGATATGGATGGGGTGAAAGTTGGTTGGTCAATGATATGGTGGAGGAGATCTTGGAAAGATGTTGAGGAGGAGGGTAATTCAGGAGGAGATGAGGGGGAATCATCCATGTAGGAGTCATCCAGAAGGGTGAAAGATGGTATGGATGGTGATGATGTGATGTCTGGTGGAGGGTATGAAAACAATGGGTGGAAGTGGTCTTCTGGTGGAGGTAGAATTGGTGCTGGAGATGGAGTTGAGGTTGGAGATGGGCTGGATATGGTAATGGGGGATGGAGCTGGAATGGTGGATGGTAGAGGTATGGTTGGACTTGGAGGAGGAGAAGAAGCAGCAACAGCAACAGCCAGGTCTTCTGCAGGAGCAGAGACCTGTGGGGGAGTGACTCTTTGAGTCCTGGTGCCTGAAGGAGCACTAGAGGAAGGCCTGCTGGGCTTGCTTATTTGCCTGTCCCACTTACCAAAGAGGGCACAGGTGAGTCTCTTGGAGGCATTGATGTGCACTCCAGAGGAGACCAGCAAAGCAGGGCACTTGTTCTGCAGGAAGACTCCAATAATCCTTCCAAAATTAACAAAGCTTTTGTTGATTTTCTTCTTGATTAGGTCAAAGAAGACCTCTCCCCAGTTCAAACTTTTATTATCTACAAGATCTCCCATGAGACAGAGCTGATGTCTGGAGATAGTATCATGAGCTGAGTGCTTTGCCAGTAGCACTTTTCCTACAACATCTGCTAGGAATCTGTATTCAACAGACAGGTTCCTCTTGAATAACTTGCTAGGGTTTCCCTCTGGATGACCCATCCTGGCAAGTATGTCAGAAAACTCCTCTCTAGATAATTCAGCAGTTTCTTCTCCATTTCTCAATCCAAAAACCTCTGTTAAAACTGTGGGGGTCAAGGGTACCTGGTTTCCAGCAATGGAGCCAACTATAGTAGAGTTGTCCAGATTATGAGCAGTGTAAACCCATTCCTTGATTTCATCTGAGGCCAGCTTTATCCTGGTGGTCATGAGGGCAGACAAGTTCTGATCCTTGAATAAACTCAGAATGTCTTGGAATATTTGATCAGTAGTGTTGAACGATTCCATATCAATGTCGAAGCCTGCATCAAACTTCATGGAGGCTAGAACTGCAACTGAGACAGCCATTGTACCTGCAAAAATTCAACAAACAAAACGACCAAGCGTATAACTGTTTGGAGGGAAGAAAATTCTTGCAGAGAAATTGAAAGCGCAAGAGAGAACGACGGCGAAAAATGAGTTTTATATTAGGGTTCGACGCAGAATTGGAAAGATCGTTGAACTCAGTTCGACGATCGAGGCTTCTAAAGGAATCTGAAGAGACTCCAACATCGTCGATCTCCATTCGACGATCTTGAAAGGTGTCGAGCTCCGTTCGACGATCGTTCAGTGAACGAAATCGTCGAGCGCCGTTTGACGACCGTTTACCGGAAGAGATAGTTCATACTATCTGAGAGGCGCTGAACTCAGTTCGATGATTCTGGAAATCGTCGAACTCCGTTCGACGATCTTTGGGGAAATCGTCGAGCGCAGTTCAGAGATCAGAAAATTCTAGACACTAAGAAAAAATAAGAATTTTTGCCTAGTCTTGGTCAATTTTTAGCTTTCAAAATCTTGGATATTATTTAAGGCTTCCTCCATCTAACATTCCTAACTGATTTAGGAAGAAGGTGTGTTTCTTTTCATCCAAAGGCTTGGTGAAAATATCTCCCCTTTGTAAATCAGTTGGGATATATTGCAATTCAATTTTATTCTTTTCAACATTGTCCCTTAAGAAGTGATGCCTAATCTCTATGTGTTTTGTCCTACTATGGAGGACTGGATTTTGAGCTATGGAAATAGCACTTGTATTATCACAAAAGATTTTTGACTTCTCTAAGTTGTATCCATAGTCTAGGAGTTGGTTTTGGATCCACAAAATTTGTGAACAACAACTGCCTGCAGCCATATATTCAGCTTCAGCAGTTAAAGTTGACACAGATGTTTGTTTCTTACAAAACCAAGAGACAAGTCTATCACCAAGGAACTGACAAGTTCCACTGGTGCTTTTCCTGTCAATTCTGCATCCAGCATAATCAGCATCAGAGAATCCAGTTAAATCAAATGCTGAATCTTTTGGATACCAGAGTCCTAGATTTGGACAACTTTTAACATACCTGAGAATCCTCTTTACTAATGTTAGGTGTGACTCTCTAGGGCTTACTTGGAACCTAGCACATATGCATGTAGCAAACATTATATCTGGTCTACTAGCTGTAAGATACAGTAAAGAGCCAATCATTGCTCTATATGTTGTATGATCAACAGGTTTCCCATGTTCATCAGCATCCAATACAGCATTGGTAGGCATGGGTGTTTTCATACAAGATGACTCAGACATACCAAATTTCTTAACCAGTTCATTAGCATATTTGGTTTGAGAAATAAAGATGTCTTCAGCATGTTGTTTGACTTGCAATCCTAGGAAGAAGGATAGCTCACCCATGCTACTCATCTCAAATTTAGAATGCATCAGGTTAGAAAATCTTCTGCACAATTTTGAGTCAGTAGAACCAAAAATGATATCGTCTACATAAATTTGTACTAGTAGGGTGTGGGACTTATGGGTTCTAATAAAAAGAGTTTGGTCTACTCTATCCCTTATAAAATCATTTTTCAAGAGAAAGCATGCTAGGGTCTCATACCATGCTCTAAGAGCTTGCTTGAGACCATATAATGCTTTGTTTAGTCTAAAAACATAATCAGGAAGAGTTGGAGAGATAAAACCTGGAGGTTGTCTGACGTAGACTTCCTCTTTGATGTCTCCATTTAAGAAGGCACTTTTGACATCCATTTGATAAACTTTGAAGCCTTTGTGAGCTGCATAAGCTAGAAATATCCTGATGGCTTCCAATCTTGCAATAGGTGCAAAAGTCTGGTCGTAGTCAATTCCTTCTTCTTGAGAATATCCCTGAGCAACTAGCCTTGCCTTGTTCCTTATAATTACTCCTTGATCATTCAGTTTGTTTCTGAATATCCATTTTGTTCCAACAATGGAATGATCCTTAGGCTTTGGCACTAGTTCCCATACTTTGTTCCTCTCAAATTGATGCAATTCCTCTTGCATTGCAATGATCCAGTGTGGATCTTGCTCTGCATCTTGAATGGACTGAGGTTCAATTTGAGATAGGAAGCAGGTGTGCAACAGGTTTTGGTTGACCTGATTTCTGGTTTGCACACCAGCTCAGATTTCTCCAATTATTTGGGAAATTGGATGGTCTCTTGATGTTACTAAATCAACAGGGGGTGTTGATTGTTCACCAACCTATGTTGTTGTTTCCTATTGTGGTACAACAACTGGCTCTTCAGATTGTGCTTCAATATGTGAAGCATTCCCTTCATCTTCACTGCTTTCTTCTTCTTGAGCAACCTGTAACTTGTTCATATCTTCAACTAGAGAGAGTTCCTGCAAAGGTTCTATGGTAGAAGAAATCTTCTCCTTGAAAGACATGTTAGTTTCATCAAAAGAAATATGAACAGATTCCTCAATTTTCAAAGATGATTTATTATAAACCCTATAGGCCTTGCTGATCATGGAGTATCCCAGAAACACTCCTTCATCAGCTTTGGCTTGAAATTTTGCTAAGTATTTCTTGTCATTATTGTGAATGTAGCAAGTACAACCAAAAATTCTGAAATAGTCAACTTTAGGTTTCTTCCCTTTGAGTAGTTCATAGGGAGTCTTTCCCTTTAGTTTATGTATCAGACTTCTGTTCAGCACATAGTTGGAGGTGTTCACTTCCTCTGCCCAAAAGGATAGAGGTAGATGAGCATCTGACAATAATGTAGTGGCAGATTCAATAAGAGTTCTATTTTCCCTTTCAGCTACCCCATTTTGTTGAGGAGTTCTAGGAGCTGAGAAAGTATGCCTGATCCCTTCACTCTGACAGAACTCTTGCATAAGAAGAGAATCAAACTCTGTCCCATGATCACTTCTGATCAGGGCAATGTGAGTATTGAACTCAATCTGTATACATTTGAGAAACTCTGTCAGACACTTAAAGTTATCAGACTTCTTCCTTAGAAAGAACACCCAAGTGAATCTAGAGAAGTCATCTACAACTACTAAAGTGTAGGATTTCCCTCCTAGGCTTTGTACTGTAATGGGTCCAAATAGATCCATGTGTAACAGATACAATATCCTAGGTGAATCACTCTTATTAAGTGACTTAAAACTGTTTTTAGTTTGCTTTCCTAATTGACAAGCCCTGCAGAGTCCTTCCTTCTTGTAGGGGCCAGAAGGTAGTCCTCTAACAAGGTTGTCCTTGGAGAGCCTAGAAATAGTTCTAAGGTTTAGGTGTCCTAGTCTCTTATGCCATAAAACATTTGGTCTATAGATAGAGTTAAACAGGCAAATATCTATATCAGTTGAAAGAAAATCTACTAGATAGATGTTACCTTTCCTTTTACCTGTCAACACAATTGTGTTGTCCTCTGACTTGATTCTGCATAAGGTTTTGCTGAAGGTCACCTGGTAGCCTTCATCACATAGCTGACTGATGCTGATTAGGTTGTGCTTCAGTCCTTCCACATAGGCTACCTTCTTGAAGGTTACTGAACCAATCTGGACTGCACCATATCCTTTAGTTTGTCCAAAATTGGAATCACCAAAGATAACTTTGGGTCCAAGCTTGGCTCTAAAGGAAGTAAGGTTGTCCTTGTTCCCTATCATGTGCTTAGAGCACCCACTATCCAAATACCATTTCTGGTAAGATGTTGGATAGGTCTTCACCTGCACATAAAACAATTCATTTGTTTTTGACCCAGTTTACCTTGGGCCTAGGTTGATAACCTCTAAATTCTGAAATGAAAGACATCCCAGGTTGACTCTTATATCCTTTAGGATGATATCTCCTTGGAGGTATAATCCATTCAGTATAAGGGTTAAAGGTTTGGGATGAGGAACCCTTAGGATTCAATTTTGATTTACCTTTGAAAAAGTTTTCAGGGTTCTGACCTATGTTCGACGATCTTGGAGCTGAGTTCGATGATCTTGGGTCAGATCGTCGAGCTCCGTTCGACGGTCGACTATGGGTGAGGTCAGGTATATGTGATCGTCGACCTGCGTTCGACGACATTGGCTGAGATTGTCGATCAGCGTTTGACAATTTTTCCTGAGATCGTCGAGCTGCGTTCGGCGATCGTCGATCTTCATTCGGCGATCGTCGATCTTTGTTCGACGATTTCTGCTGGGACTTGGTTTTCTGAGGCAGATCAGAATTTTTCCTAGCAACCTCTACAACTCCCTTTCCCTTGTTAGAAATAAACTTGATGAGAGTTGTTAGGACTATAGGTTGGCTGGATGAAGCACCCAAGCCCAGTGTACTGTTGAATCTAGAGTTCACTGTGCTTGTGATGTCCATCAGCTTGATGCTTCTCCCATTAAGGGATTCTTCAAGCTTCTTGGCCTCAGAGAGCTCACTTTTCAGTGTAGCTATCTGTTCCCTACAGTTCTCCAACTCCTGAGAGAGTTTGAGGTTTTCTGACTTTAAAACATTCTGTTCAGATAAATGACTTCTGAGAGAGATAATCTCTTTCTCAGACTTTAGCAGGTCCAAACACAGTGCTTTAAATTCAGATTTAAAATTTTCTGAACTAAAATCAAAAGAGCTAATTACCTGATCTTCTTCAGGTTGAGTCTCTGAGTCTGACTCTGACTCTTCTTCCTCTGAATTGTGCTGTGAGGCTTTAATTGCCATCATGCAGAACTCCTTTTCTTCTGCATCATCCTCATCATCACTGGAGCTGGAAGAGGCTTCTGATTCCTCTTCAGTCTCACTCCAGGATTCAGCAACAAACCCTTTCCTTGTATGCTTATTTCTGCTTGAAGAAGGTTTGCCATTTCCATTCCTTTTGGGGTCCTTCTCCTTTCTTCTTTCTTTTATGTCCCTTCTGTCCTTGTTCTTGTTCTCTGGATAGTCAGGAACTATGTGCCCTGGTTTCCTGCAACCAAAGCAAATAATGTCTTTATTATTGCCAATGGACTTGTCATACCTTGGCTTATCCTGCTCCTTGTATGATCTTCTTTTGAAGTCCTTTCTGGCCATCTTGTAGAATCTTTTGGCCAACAGGCTGAGAAGTTCATAATTGTCTGTAGCTTTATCTTCAGGCAGATCCTCAGTTGCCTTGAATGCTATGGTCTTCTCTTTTCTTGTGGCTGGTGAAGCAGCCTTCTGTTCTTCCTCTCTATTCTTGATGAGCAGCTCATAAGATTTGAGCTTACCCAACAAGGCTTCAGTGGTGATCTCATTTAGACTTCTGGCATCTTTAATTGGCCAGATTCTTGAATCCCAAGTGCTAGGGAAGCACATTAGGATCTTGTCATTGAGTTCTGTCAGAGAAATCTCTTTGTCCAATGTCCTTAGTTCACTGACAATTAGACTCAGTCTGTTGTACATGTCTCCCACTGACTCAGTCTCTCCCTTCTTGAAGTTTTCATATTGAGAGATGAGATGGGATCTTCTGTCCTTTCTCTCATCAGCTGAGCCTAAGACTATTTCTGAGAGTCTATCCCAAATTTCCTTGGCTGAATTACATTCAGCTACCTTTTGAAAAATGTCATCTGACATTGTGTGGGCTAGAATATTCATAGCCTTGGCATCAGCTACTTTCCATTTTTTGATGTCAGCATCTGTTCCTGATGGAGGTGGAACAACATTTGTACTTGTACTTTCTGGGGGTCTTGGACACACTGTCAAAACAGAATTAAATATATTTTCATCAATAGAATTCATGTAAAGTCTAATCCTTGCTTTCCAAAGTGCAAACTTTGACAGATTGCACACTGGAGGTCTAGTGCTAGCATAATCTTTGTTTTGGGCCATGAGTTGTGCAAACAAAATCTAATAATAAAATATAAAAGAAAGATCTAGTTTGGGATCTTGGGGTTCAGGTGTTAGCCTGTACAACTAAACAGATATGGTATGTTTAACCAACCTGCCTCTGATACCAATTGAAAGGGCAACTAGATCTGATATACTCTAGAGGGGGGTGAATAGAGTATATGGTGCTTTTAAAAACTTTTGCAAACCTTTACAACAATTGTTGTAATGTGTGTGAGCAGGGAAGCAGAGATAAAACTAATCACAGAACTAAGCTATGCAAAAACTAAGCACAGAAAAATCAAGGCCAGAAACAAAAAGAAAACAAGCAGAACCAGATGACACAAGGAAATATAGTGGTTCCCCAAACTTGGGTACATCCACTCTTCTACCACCCTAGGTAGGAATCCACTACAGGATGAGTTGATCAGGTGTCCTGAGCACCAATGAGCTTTTGATAAGGTGCTCAAAAACCAAAGCAGATTTTTTGATCAGGTGTCTTGCCACCAATGAGCTTTTGACAAGGTGCTCAAAAGCCAGATTCAAACTTTTGAAGGGAGTTTGAAAAACCCTTTACAGAGTGGGGGTGAGAGAGTGATGGCAGTCTTCTCTTTCTCAATCAACTGAGAAGACTAAGTGGATTGATGTCAAAGCTCCCCCTGAGTCCTTGAGATCTTCAGGAAGAAGAGCTTTGCTGAGGGTGATAGGCCTTCAAAGATAGAGCTCCAGCAATAGATGATTTCAGCAAGCTGAAATGTTGAGTGTCTGGAGTCTTGAAATGATGTTGGCCTTGAACACTTTGAGAGCTGAAGAGATCTGAAGATTTTTTGAAAGCTTGATCTCTTTGATGAGTGTTCTTCAGAATTCTTTTTGATAGAAGATTTTGAAAGAGTCTCTATAATCTGTGTTGTGTGTCCTCTTCTTGTTTTTTTTCTTCTCTCTATTGATTCAAAAACATTCTATCTTTTATTCTCTGTTTCAGAATAGAATATTATTCTCTGTCAAAGATAGCCGTTGGTCTGCATTGATTGCATCCTTAATTGCAAAAACTCTTCTGGAGGAAAGTCCACAGAATTATTCCTTGAAAAATCCCTTGAAACTTGGTCCAGAAGTAAATGAAAACGGCTAGCAAATCTCTGAATTAATTGCAGAATAACTCCCGATGATTTGAATTTGAATTTTGGAAGTTAACTAAAATCGTCGAACTGAGCTCTGCTATCGTCGAGCTGAGCTCAGCGAACTGGAAAACTTAAGAAGCAAAATAATCGTCGATCTGAGCTCACAGATCGTCGAACTGAGCTCAGAGATAAAGATCCAGTGCAGAGTCAAGATCGTCGACCTGAGCTCACCGATCGTCGAATGGAGTTCGACGATATTGTGAAGTTGAGCTCAGCGATCGTCGAGTGGAGCTCGACGATCTGTCGAAGTTGAGCTAGACGATCGTCGACCTGAGTTCGACGAATCGTCGTGCTGAGCTCGACGATCAGACTTAGTCTCCAGGCAGAAAAACTTGGTCTTCAGGGCAGCTTCCAATCCTAGACTTCTAACCCTTAGACTCAATTCTAATTGACCTTTTAAGCTATACATAAGATCAAGCAAAGGTTCCTAGAGACATAGTGATCCTGACCCAAATCAGTAATAGGGTGTTCCAACACAGATAGTAAAAGAGATTGTAGATGATCATGCACAACATCCATCACTAGCTCAAGGGGAGCCTCAGGAAAAGACAAATGTAGAGCAACTAATGCCAATAGCTAAGCAGGATGTTCAAATTCTATTCTCTAGGAAAAGGGAAATCTCCTATGTGAAGAATGCAATTTAAAGCTCTTATAGGTATACTATTGAGATTGTATATGCTGTTGAGAACTATAATAAATCTTCACACTTCTTTATTGAGATGAAATTATACAATAATTATTATTTTGAGGAAAGTATTCAGGTGCCACTCATGCTTGTGTTTATTGCTTGTTTTTGTTTATTCATTCAATGCTTTAAATTTGTTCATCCGTATTACTTTATTCTATAAAATCACAATGGAAAACTTTGTAAAATTTGTTAAGTTAAATATGGGGTGTACAATCCCGTGTTTGACGAGTAGGGTCATGAGAAAATTCCAAGGTGTAAATAGGCCCTTGGTGACGAGTGGGGCAAGCAGGCCCACTTGCTCCAGAGTAGTTGGAAGTCAAAGGGATGGGTGAGTGGGGCAGTAGGTCCGTACTTGCCCTAGATATCGAGAACTAGATGGGCGAGTGTTGGATTCTTCAGGCACTCTCCCTCAATAAGGAATGGGCAAGTGCCGGTTTCATCGGGCATTTGCCCTCAGCCAAGACTAAGCTAGTGGTTGTTGTCCCAATCTAGGCACTCGCCACTCCAGGGGAATAAAACATCATGGCTGACCCACCCTAGAAAGATTCTCCATAGAATAATATGCTGTGTTTGCTAATAGCCCCTTCGAACAGCGTAGTTTGGCTAGTGACAGACCAATTAAGAGTGCATTTAGTAAAATCAAAAGGCGGGATTCTGTAATTTGCAGGCCAGACTTGGAAAACTATAAATAGATCCTCTGAGCACCTTTGGAGGGGATAGAGTTCTTTTGGGTTCTTCCACCTCAGGTAATTTTGGTTACCTTCAAGTGCCCTCCAAGGTGTCTAGTGTAACACCCCCTATCCGTCACATAGCATATAGCAGTAGGTCTGACCGAGGCCCGACGCCATATACCACAGACAGACCGGGTGTTTACTCTATGGAAACCATCCAACCAATAACTAACGTCCTACACAGATTCATTCTAGCGGAAGAAAATTAAAGTTACAATATTAAGAACCCAGCCATAATCATGAATGTCCACAACTCAAAATAATAGGAATGAAGGTACAATACACAAGTACAACGACCTTAAGGCCTTACAATTATTTACTCAAATATAAGTGTTTTCTAAACCTCGGCACGCAGGCTGGCCATACATGAATAAAAGAAAACACTCAAAATTGGGCCTTCGAGGGCAGGCTCAGCAGCTTGGGCTTTAAACCGCTATTTTGCACTCAACTCCGCAGCACCTGCAAGCAACAATCCACTGCAGGGTGGCAAACAAAGACAACGGTTAGTTATGCTGACAAAATTATAACGATACCGCCCCCAACTCGGAGCGGCGATGCTCCTTCCCTACACTTTGTTAGCATAATCAGCAGTATAGTGTATCAACACATCAACACAGGCGTAGGCACACACGACCACACACCCTGTGCACTAAGGTCACATTCTCGATGAACCGACCAATGTCACGTCAATTTAAGCCATAGAAACCGCGATCTCACCACCGCCACCTGGATGGCCAATATCGGGAGCATTTAGGTCCTTCCAGCCGATGTCACGTCAATTTAAGCTATAGAAAACCCGAGACCTCCTATCTATGCCATCGGCAAGTCACACGTAGCCTTAGGTCGCTTGTGCCGAAACACATATACCGGGCACGGTTCCGCTTAACCCGTTTCTCACACCGCAATGTCAATTTAAGCCATATACGTGGGTTAGCTCCCCGAGTCCCAAATCGTCTACACACATCACATAACCCAGTTATGTTCAAGTTGGCTCCCAGGCCATCATGTTTTCAAAATCACGCATCTGCCTAGTTTTCCGGGTGCACCTTGGAGTTAATCCCCTAGGCTCCATGTTGCAATCTACCGCATAGGAAACCCAAAAAACAAACATCCGCACGGAGTCTTCTCCAACTATTTATGCAATGCACATCACCGATCTAGACCAACTTGTCTCGGTAGGCTTCATACATCATGCCTATGTCCGTTCTCGAATACAGACTCTACATGTTCACAACATGGACTATTCATGTCTACCCGAAGGAATGCCTCAACTCACAGCAAACTCGCGAGAGCGGGCTTCCTATGCAAAGGAAAAGAGAGCTTCACATGCTCAAGTAGAGAATCGTCACCCTTGCATTCTTCCTTAGCGCCATGGAAATGTATACAGATGAAAAGCTCCACAATCTCCTTGCCTCCGTAGATCCGAATTCGGTTCGCGATTCGGGGCTCCGAAGCTCCGCCGGTGACCGGATCTAGGCATCTTGTTCTTCCTTGCTCTCCCCACTCTCTAGAACTTAAAAAGAGAACCACTCAAGTAAAATGAGGGTTTCAAAGTTCTAATCCCGGGTATATCCCATCAAGAACAACCCCCAACAGTCGGATCCTAAAATAATGAAACGAACGGCCACGATCCGGGCTTGAAATCCAAAAACTGGGCCGAACACGGCCTGCGAAATACCAGTATCCAGGGCCGTATCCCTCATTCGCTGTCGAAACCGATGCGTCCTAAAAAGTACACGGGAACCCGACACACCCGTGTCAGATTTGACATGCCCGTGTCGACCAGCATACGACCGTGTTCAGGGTCATGTCTTTCCATCGACACAGATCCAAAACAACCCGTAAGGGACATAGGTACTTCGACACGCCCGTGTCGAATTTGACACGCCTGTGTCAACCCGAAACAGCCTATGTTCTAACCCATGTAACAACCCCCGCTATGACTCGGCTTCATCCTATGAAGGACAAGGCCTGTGACACGCCCATGTCACAGGTCGTGTTCGATGCTAGACGATCGTCGACTCCAAAATTCGTCGACCTCTCGGCAAGATCGTCAACCTGAGCACGATACGCCCTGGGACACGCCCGTGTCCCAGGCCGTGTGACCCCTACCAAATTCCAAATTTGGTCTGAAACTCTACCCGTCGCTCTTTTGAGGTTCGGGGCATTACAGCTCACTCCTTCTTAAAAGAATTTCATCCCAAAATTACATAAAGGAAAGACAAGCACAAAACTTAAACGGTACCTAAGCGGAATAACTCCGGGTACTCCTCAAGCATAGTCTACTCTCGCTCCCAGGAGAGCTCTTCTCGACCGCAATTGTCCCAACAGACCTTGACTATCTTGATCTCTTTATTGCTTAGCCGCTCGACTTCCAAGTCCTCAATACGTATAGGCTTGACTGTCGTCGTCAACCTATCATCAACCGGCACCAGATCGGCCGCAATCACTTGTGAAGGCTATAGCACCGCCTTCCGCAACACTGATATGTGGAATACATCATGTACACCACTAAGCTCCACTGATAGCCTCAATCGATAAGACGCTTCGCCAATCCACTCCAGAACCTCAAACGGCCCAAGGTACCTCGGGCTTAGCTTATTCAATCACCGCACCCGCGAGACACCCTTGAACGGCTTGATCTTCAATTACACCCAGTCGCCGACAATGAAATACACGTTCCTGTGCTTGGCATTATAGTACTTCGCTTGCCGGTCCTGAGCGATAAGCAACCTCTCTCGTATTGTTCGAACCAATGACGTAGCATCCTCCACCTCTTGGCGCTTGTATAATTTTGACTCACTCGTTTCTAACCAAGACAATGGCGTGCGACATCTTCTACCATAAAGGGCCTCGAAGGGCGCCATTTGAATACTCGTCTGGTAGCTATTGTTGTACGCAAACTCCACCAAGTAAAGGTGATCTTCCCACTGCTTCCCAAAGTCCAGGATGCACATGCGAAGCATGTCTTCCATCGTCCTATTGACCCTCTAGGTCTGCCCATCCGTTTGTAGATGAAAGGTTGTGCTAAAACTTAGCTTTGTTCCCAACATTTGCTGCACCGGCATCCAATCATTATACGTGAACCGTCCATCTCGGTCACTCACGATGCTGCGGGGCACACCGTGAAGCCGCACTATATTATCCATATATAATTTCGCCAATTTCTCCACGGGATCATCCTTCCTATGTGGGATGAAGTGCGACACTTTCGTTAAACGATCTACGACCACCCAAATGGCGTCGTTCCCCTTCTGTGACCTTGGCAACCAGTGCACAAAGTCCATAGTTATGTCATCGAACTTCCACTTCGGAATATGCAAGGATTTTAAGAATCCTCCCGGCTTTTGGCACTCCGCCTTCACTAAGGCGCAAGTTTGACACTTTGCCATGCAGAGTCCCACATTGTTTTTCAGTCCTGGCTACCAGAATAGTTTCTTCACATCGCGGTACATCTTTGTGCTCCCCGGGTGAATCGAGTACTTTTATGATGCGCCTCGTACAACAATTCCACCCGTAAATCGCCCACGTTTGGGACGCACAGACGACCATCTTTCCAAAGCAATCTATCGTCAACAATGAATTGGGAATTTGACCCATCCAGAGCCTCAACCATGATCTGCTTCTTGTGGCCATCTATATCCAAAGCCTGCTGAATTCGATCAACCAGTTCATACTGAACTTCAGTCTAGTTCAATAGTGCTTCTGCACTTGATTGCTTGTCTATGCAAGAGATCTCCAACGCCTCCAACTCCCGAGCTAACCGCTCTTCATGGACTGACAGCCATTTTTCTTGAGTTGGAGCCCTATAACTCAACGCGTCCGCAACCGCATTGCCTTTACCAGGCAAGTAGTGCCTCCACAGCATCAAGGCAAAAATCACGGCCGCTAACTCTAAGTCTTGGACCGGATAATTCCTCTTGTGCACTTTCAGCTGTCTCGAGCCATATGCTATAATGCTTCCATGCTGCAGTAACATGGAACCCAAACCACTGCCTGAAGCATCACTGTAGATTTCAAAACCTTCGGTCCCACTCGGCGAACTAAGAACCGTCACCATGGTCAACCGACACTTCAACTCCTCAAAAGCTCGCGCGCACTCCGGCGTCCAAACGAACTTCTGCTCTTTCCTCATCAAAGTAGTGAGAGGTAACTCTATTCGTGAGAAGTTCTCCACGAAGCGCCTATAATAGTCGGCAAGCCCCAGAAAGCTCCGGACTTCCGCTACCGTAGAAAGCACAGGCCACTCTCGTATCGCAACATTCTTCACTGAATCCACTGTAATGCCCCCTCCACTAACTATATGACCGAGGAATGCCACTGAGGATAACCAAAACTCGCACTTGGAGAACTTGGCTTACAGTTGATTTCTCTTCAACGTCTCCAAAACCAAATGAAGATGCTTGAAGTGATCCTCCTTACTCTGCGAGTACACCAATATATCGTCGATGAAGATGATCAAAAATTGGTCCAAGTACTCCCTGAAAGTCTTGTTCATTAAATCCATGAACACCGACGGCACATTCGTCAGCCCAAACAGCATGACCGTATACTCGTAATGCTCGTATCATGTACTGAACGTTGTCTTAGGGATATCACTTTCCCTTGTTCTCAGCTGATAGTAACTGGACTTGAGATCCAACTTTGAGTACACCGTCGACCCGACTAACTCATCAAATAGATCATCAATCCTTGGGATCAGGTACTTGTTCTTTTCCGTTAGGTTGTTCAGCTCCCGATAATCAATACAGAGTCTCAAGCTTTCATCCTTCTTCTTAACAAAGAGTACCGGTGCGCTCCAAGGCGACGAAATTGGACGCACATAACCCTGCTCCAACAACTCTTGCAGTTGCACCTTCAGCTCCGCCATTTTATTAGGCGCTAGCCGATACATATAGCGTGACACATGTTTCGCACCTGGTACTAGCTCAATCGTGAAATCTATCTCCCGTTGAGGCGGGGCTCCAGGAAGATCACCAGGGAACACATTAGGGTACTCCGATACCACTGATATACTATCCAATGTAGGCTTAGGCATTGCAACCTCCACTAGTGTAAAGAACAACTCTACACCAGCACGAACCGCCTTCACCACCTGAAGATCTAACATCAATGCCTTGCTCGACCCTTTCAAGCCCTTAAAAGTCATCTCACGACCTGTTCCCAACTTGACTTCCTTGCGACCGCAATCAATATAGGCTTGTTGCTCCGAGAGCCAGTCCATGCCAAATATCACATCAAACTCCACTAGCGGTAGTAACGACGCCAGCAAGTCGAACTCTTGACATTCAATACGAATCTTAACGCCACAGATCCTATTTGTGCGCATCGAACACCCATTGGGCAACAACACATCCAATTTGTCCTTCGCCATCGAAGAGGGTACTCCGATGCACGATATGAATTTTTCGGACAAAAAGGAGTGTGAAGCTACCGTATCAAAGAGCGCTCTTGCCGGATTCTCACAAATCAAAACAAATCCTAAGCAAGCAGTGGTAAGGTAATACGCATTACAAGTATTTAAAATTTGACTTGCTATAAAATTTAAATCGTACCTGTCACCACATCCGCTTGCTTGATGGCCTCCTGTTAGCCTAGATTATAAACTCTTGGTTGAGCCGGAGCATAATGGGATGCAGTTGACTCCACTGCCTTGCCATTCTCTTCATAAGTTTCTCCTGGCTTCCTCTCGGACTTGGGATGTCCGCTCCAGTAGTCACGGGCAAAGTGCCCCGGCTTCCCATAAGTAAAATATGCGCTCGAGGTCCGACCCGTAGTCGCCCTAGAAGCACCAGAAAAGGGGGCTGGACCCGAAGTCCTAGCCTTGTTATAAAACTTACGGTACCCAGACTTCGAGGTTGTTGGGTACATTGGTCAAATGTACCTGATTTGAAGAAGCCTCACCTAACTCAATGATATACATCATAATGTATTTGATGTGTGTTTGAGTTACTTGTGCAGGTTAGGTATTCACTAGACTAAAGCCAAAAAATTTCTAAGTCCATGTGTCGACACCCAGAGGGAAAGTGTCGACACTTGAGAAAGCTTGTGTCGACACCCAGACAAGCAGTGTCGACACTTGGAGTCATTGTGTCGACACTTGGGATGAAGAGTCGACATCAGACACAAAGTGTCGACACTTGGAGCTGTGTCGACACTCAGTAAAGAAGTATGCAGAAAAGCTGTGTCGACACTTAGCAGAAGTGTCGACACCTAGAAGAGCTGTGTCTACACCAGAAAGTGTCGACACTTGGAGATGTGTCGACACTCAGCAAAAGTCTGCAGAGTCTAAGTACAAGTGTCGACACTTAACACAATGTGTCGACACTATGCAGAAGAGTCAGCATTTGAGGAATGTGTCGACACTCAGCACAATGTGTCGACACACAACCAGAAGAGTCAACACTTGAAGTAAGTGTCGACACTCAGCACAATGTGTCGACACTTAGCTAAAGACTCTACACTTGAAGAAGAAGTGTCGACACAAGGATCTGTGTCGACACTTGGCAAAGAACAGAGAAGTTTATAAAATATTCTAAGTACAAGTGTCGACACTAAGGGAATGTGTCGACACTCAGCTGAAGAAACAAAAGTGAAGACTTGTGTCGACACCAAGAAGCAGTGTCGACACTTGACAGTTTCAACACGTGAAGATGTGTCGACACAAAGGAGATGTGTCGACACTTAGAAGAATACAGTTAAATAATGAAGTACAAGTATTTGTGTCGACACTCAATTTCAGTGTCGACACATGCAGAAGAATCTGTGTCGAGACATACAAGGAATTGTGTCGACACCTTGTAGACTTGTGTCGACACTTACACAACATGTGTCAACACATAGTCTATAAGTGTCGACACTTAAGAACAGAAAGTATCGACACTATCTGACAGTTAGAGAATTTCAAGAAGTGACTGGTTGACAAGACAGCTGCCGATCCAGCCAGTCTACATCAACTGTCAGAGAAATCAGAAGTCTGTTATGAACCGGACCAGCCGGTTACCATGAAGGAAGCCTATAAATAGGCACTCATAGATTACAGAAACAGATTTGAGAAGGGTTGTTGTTGATACAACTTGTGAGAATATTCAAAGTGGTTGATCAGATTAAATCAAGAAGTGATTCACAGAGGATCAACACAAGAAGATCTGTCAGTTCAACTGCAGATCTAAGAAGTTGGAGAGAGAGAGCTCCAATCAAGAATTCAGTCTTTGGAACTAAGGCTGAGAAGAAGGATTCAGAAACATCTGGATCTCAAGAAGCAGAGGTCAAGGAACAACTGCAGAAGATTCAGACTAATTCAGTTCTAACTCAAGAAGCTTTGAAGGAAGCTAAGTCAGTTTGGATCTAACTGAGTTCTTCCAAGAACTCTTCAAAAACTCTCAACTCCTCTCCTATTTTCTGAGTTGTAGAGTTAGCTATTGTATTTCCATTTTAACTTGTAGGATCCATTGGATCTGAGAGAATTGTAAGCCTATATTATAAAGGCTGAGGGTAGGGCTTGATTGCCTGAGTGTAGGAGTTGAAGAACTCTGAGTGTAGGCCTTAATTGGCTGAGTGTAGGCCTGGGTGGCTGAGTGTAGGCCTTTGTGGCTGAGTGTAAGGCTTTGGGCCTGAGGTGTAGGAACCTTGTTGGGTTCTGAGATAGTGGAGAAGTTTGGCCGAATCTAGTACACTGCTAGATAGGCGAAGGGGGAAAGTGGATGTACCCAAAGATTGGGGAACCACTATAAATTAGTGTGTCTGCTGTGCTGTGCTGTGGATTGACTGTTTGATTTCTGTAATTGCTGTTAGCTGTAGTAATCTGTGAAATAACTGTTGTGCTGCCAACAAAGTTTTAAAAAGGTTTAGGTCACCTATTCACCCCCCCCCCCCTCTAGGTGTTTAGGTACCATATCTTTCAAGTGGTATCAGAGGGAGGTTCCTCAAAAAGGACTAACTGTCTGAGGAGATCCAGTTTGGCAGATTCAGTGTAAGTCAGAACACAGTTTCAAGAAAATCAAGAAACATGGGTTCTTCAGAGAATCACAAGGAATTGGGTTCAATGAAACTGCCCATATGCAGAAAAGAGATTTTTGGAATCTGGAAAGAAAGGGTAAGGCTGTTCATGGAAGCCTCTGACCCTAGGATCTACATCACAGTCAAAGAGGGGCCCTATGTGCCCATGAAGATCTCAGTATTGGATGCAAATCAGAGGACTCCAAAGGATTTCTCTGAGATGACCAAGGATGAAATTGTCCTAGCCACTATGGACAAAAGGGCACAAAACATAATAGTAAGTGCCATTGATGATGCAACTTTTCAGAACCTAATTCACTGTAAAACAGCAAAAGAAGATGTGGGATACCCTCATTGTCTATATGGAAGGTTCTGAAGAAGTTAGGCAAGATAGAAAGTCCTTGCTTAATCAAGAGTATGAGAGCTTTAGGCAAGGAAGAGGAGATAGCATCACTGAATGCTACAAAAAGTTTTATAGAATTGTTAATGAACTCATGTCCTATGGAAGAGAGTTCACTAACTATGAATTGAATGATAAGTTCTTAAGGTCCCTAACCAAAGATTGGGACACTAAGATCTGTGCCATCAGAGAAATGGCAAAGTTGGGAGAAATTCCTCCTCCCACACTGTTTGGCAAGTTGTTGTCTTATGAGATGCAGCTGTCAGTGAGAAAAGAGGAGGAAAAATCAACAAGGACTGAGCACAGGGAAAGGACTGTTGCCTTCAAGTCAGAAGTACCTAGAAAGGGCAGGACTAAGTCATCAACTCCTCCTCCAGAGGTAGTTGAATCAGAATCTGATGAGTCTGTTAGCACAAAGTCTACAAGCAGTGAAAGTGATGAAGACTTTGCTGCATTCACCAGACATTTTCAGAAATTCCTGAAGAAGAAACAGTGGAGGTCCAGACCTTCATTTTCCAAAGGGAAAGAAGTTCAGTATCAGGAGAAGAAGCCTTCAAAGAAGGACAAGAAAAAGACAAAGACTAGCAAGGCAACTGGGTCTAAGATAGTGTGTTACTGCTGCAATAGACAGGGGCATGTTATTGCAGATTGTCCTGAGAGAAGAAAAGAATCCAGTGACAAAAAGAAGACTCACTTCAAAGGAAAGAAGGAGAAGTCCTTTGTTGCAAAGAATGAGAAGACTCTTTCAGACATTTCTTCTTCAGACACTGAGACAGATGCTGAAGCCTACATAGGGCTATTTGCTGAAGAAGAAGAGGAGTTTATGCAGATCATGGAATCAATCTATGAACAAGAAGAGTGTCAGTGCCAAGGACTGATGGCATTGACTGAAAGTACCAAAATCCTGGAGCAGCCAGGACCTAGTCAGGTACAAAGTCCAACTCAAAGTTCAGATTTCAGTTCTAGTTCAGAGTCAGATTCATCTTCATCAAGTGATGGAAGTGTTTCTGAATCTGAGGGAGATATTCATCAGCTCCTAGATGAATATAAAGTACTGTTGCAAGCCTATAAGAAAAGCAAGTCCCTTGCCAAAAGTCAGGCAAAGGAAATTGCTGATCTAAAGGCAGCTGCAACAGACTTTGAGAAGGAATTTGATCAAAAGCTCAATGAGGTAGCCAGGCTGAAACACATTACTGTGATTCAGATGGGAACTATCACTTATAAAAATGATCAAATTAAGTTACTGGAGATTAATCTCCAGAAAGAAAGAGAGCTAGTTGCTAGGTTTTCAAAACCTAAATCAGTGCTACCCTTGATTGATGAATTTGTTCATCATAAAGGAAAGGCTGGATTGGGTTTTATTAAACCAGCTAGGACTGTTCAGGATCAGTCCAAGTCCAAGGGCAAAGCCCCAACATTCAACAAGCCTGCTGTAGTCAAGACAGCAAAGGTTGTACCTAAGCAAAGGTACAACAAGTTTGAATGCTGGTGTTGTGGCAAGGTTGGCCACTTTGCCTTGGATTGTTGGCACAATGCCAGTGCCAAGTTGAGTAGCAAGTTACCTGTTGGAAAGCCAGCAGGTAGCTATGTCAAATTGCAAACTAACAATCACCAAGGACCCAAGTTTACTTTGGGTTCTAAGGTTCATTAATTTGTTTTGCAGGTGAATCCAAGTGGCCATACCCCAACATGGTACTTGGATAGTGGATGTTCCAGACACATGACTGGAACTAGGGGACTACTGAAGGACTACATTCCAATCAAAAATGGTCCAAAGGTGACCTTTGGTGGTTCTGAAAAAGGAATCATCAAAGGGTTTGGTAACATTTCTTCAAACCTTGTTACCATTACTCAAGTGGCTTATGTTAAAGGGTTGAAACACAACCTCATTAGTATAAGTCAGTTAAGTGATGTAGGGTATGACATCTCATTTGTTAAAAATGGTTGTCATATCAAGAGGTCAAGTGATCAAGAGATCATTTTGACAGGATATAGAAAGAGGAATGTCTACTGCTTAGACATTATGATTGAGAACAATGGTTCTCCTGTGTGTCTTGTAGCTGATGAGACAGTCTCTCAATGTGTCAAATGGCACAAGAGGCTTGCCCATCTTAACTACAAGACTATTAGCAAACTCTTTAGTAAAGAGTTAGTGAGGAATGGTCCTCAAGTTAAGTGTGTTAAAGATGGCATTTGCTCAGCTTGTCAAAAGGGCAAGCAGACTAAATCCACCTTTAGAAGCTTAGACAACAAAGATGCTGTGAGGTGTTTATACCTTCTTGCATATGGATCTATTTGGTCCAATGCCAGTTCACAGCTTAGGTAGGAAGGTCTATACCTTTGTAGTTGTTGATGACTACTCAAGGTTTTCCTGGGTGTTCTTCTTAAAGCAGAAATCTGAAACACCTAGTGTCTTCTATAGTTTTGTTAAGCAAATTCAGAATGAATTGAACTGTACAGTGGTCAAAATTAGAAGTGACCATGGTACTGAGTTTCAGTCTGAAAGCATGACAAAGCTGTGTGAAGACTATGGGATATTTCAAGAATTCTCTTCACCTAGAACACCTCAGCAAAATGGCATTGCTGAAAGGAAAAATAGGACCTTGATAGAGGCTGGTAGAACCCTATTAAGTGATTCATCACTGCCAGAATATTTCTGGGCTGAAGCAGTTAACACTGCATGCCATGTGATAAATAGGGCTACCATCACTAAAAGGTTAAACAAGACCCCCTATGAAGTTGTGAAAGGCAGGAAACCAAACCTATCCTATTTCAGGATTTTTGGTTGCAAATGCTTCATACTTAACAATGGAAAGTCTTACTTAACTAAGTTTGCTGCCAAGTCCCAAGAGGGAGTGTTTGTTGGGTACAGCAATAATAGTAAGGCTTATAGAGTCTACAACTTGACTACACAAGTTGTAGAGGAGTCTGTGCATGTAGTTTTTGATGAGACACAACTAATTAACAATGAGTTGTCTAGTAGTGTGTGCAGCCCCACAGGTCTTACTAAGAAGATGGACAAGCTAACCATAGAAGATGTACCTGCTGCAAGACAGCAAGTAGAAGAAGATGGCTTATGTCCAGGGGGAGAACTACATGTACAAGGAGCTGAAGAAGTACAAGGAACTCAGCTTGATGAAGATGCTGAAGAAGTTCAACCAGAAGTAAGGATGCCTCCAGCCAACAGGCATCTAAGAGATCATCCAGTAGAGCTGATAATTGGAGATCCAAGACAAGGTGTTCAGACAAGGAGCAGAAATCAGAATGCTGTAGTATATTCAAGTTTTCTGTCTCAAATAGAACCAAAGAAATTTGAAGAAGCTATACAAGATCCACAGTGGACTGAAGCAATGCAGGAAGAGCTTAATCAGTTCAAAAGGTGCAAGGTTTGGGACTTGGTTCCTAAACCTAAAGATCACAATGTGATAGGAACAAAGTGGATCTACAGGAATAAGTTAGATGAACAAGGAGTCATCATTAAGAATAAGGCAAGACTGGTTGCAAAAGGATATAGGCAAGAAGAAGGTATTGATTTTGATCAAACCTTTGCTCCAGTAGCCAGACTAGAAGCCATAAGGATGTTCTTGGCCTATGCAACCTATCAAGGATTCAAGGTATACCAAATGGATGTGAAGTCAGCATTCCTAAATGGTAATTTGAAAGAAGAAGTCTATGTGGAGCAGCCTGCAGGTTTTGTTGATCCAACTCTACCTCATTATGTCTATAGACTTAGGAAAGCATTATATGGGTTAAAACAAGCACCTAGAGCTTGGTATGAAACCCTATCTAGTTTCCTCATTGAGAACAAGTTCTCAAGGGGGAAAATAGATAAGACTCTATTCCTTAGGGAATCTAGAGGCAAAGTAATACTTGTCCAAATATATGTAGATGACATTATATTTGGGTCTACTGAAAGTAGCCTTTGCAAAAAGTTTGCAAAGCTTATGCAAAGTCAATTTGAGATGAGTAGTATGGGAGAACTGAAGTTTTTCTTGGGTCTCCAAGTTAAACAGACTGAAAGTGGTTTATCCATATGTCAGTCCAAGTTCACCCTAGAACTCATAAGGAAATATGGTATGGATTCCTCCAGTACCATGAAGACTCCTATGGGGTCAAGTATGTCTCTAAGCAAGGATGATGCAGGGAAACCTGTAGATGAAACCTTGTATAGAGGGATAGTTGGCTCCCTACTATACTTGACTGCAAGTAGGCCTGACATTATGTATGCTACATGTGTTTGTGCCAGGTATCAAGCCTGCCCTAAAGAGTCTCACTTGACTGCAGTCAAGAGAATCTTGAGATATCTAAAGGGCACTCCTTATCTAGGCCTCTGGTACCCTAGGAATGGAGATTTTGATCTAACAGGCTATTCAGATGCAGACTTTGCAGGATGCAAAGAAGATAGAAAGAGCACTACTGGATCCTGTCAATTCCTAGGTGGAAGACTCATTTCATGGAGCAGTAAGAAGCAAACCAGTGTGGCTATTTCCACAGCTGAGTCAGAATATGTAGCTGCAGGAAGTTGCTGTGCTCAACTTCTGTGGATTCAACATCAGTTAGAAGACTATGGATTTCAGGTAAGTAGAACTCCACTTTACTGTGATTCTACTAGTGCTATTTCAATAGCTAACAATCCTGTATCACATAGTAGAACTAAACATATTGAGATTAAATATCACTTTCTTAGAGAGCATGTAGAAAGAAATGATATTGCACTTGAATATGTTAGAACTGATAATCAGATAGCTGATATGTTCACTAAGCCCTTAGAAGAAGCTAAGTTCAATAGGTTCAAAATTGAACTAGGTATGATAAACTTAGACTAAGTTTACAGAACTAAAAATTGGCTAAGTAAAAAGGTGTCGACACATAGACAAGTCTATGTCGACACAGAATAGTAAGTGTCGACACTTCAGGAAAATGGTGTCGACACATCTAGGAAGTTAGTGTCGACACTTCAGAATGTTAGTGTCGACACATGTCGAGTAGGTGTCGACACATCCAATAAGGTGTCGACACTTAAGTTTTACTCAGAATTTTCTAAGTAAAGTCTCGACTACATGTCGAGTAGTGTGGTGTCGACACTTAACTAAGTGTCGACACATAAAATCTGTTGACTAAACTTGTGTCGACACATGAGTGTCGAGACATTATAAGTCAGTGCCGACACTTATTGACAGTGTCGACACATGTTTAGCTCGCTATCCCGCCTGTTCGTCTTCAAAAATCAACAGGTATAAATAGGGTTCTGTCTTTGTTTGTCGACACGCTTTCAAAAGTTTCGAGACCAAAACTCTTGTGTCGACATTTCTCTTCTCTAAAGACTAATTCTTCAAACCCTAATGGCTCCCAAGCTGGAAGAGAACGTTAACGAAGGCTATGAGCTCGTGCGAGGCGCATTCGACGATGGAGATCAAGAAATAAAATCGGTGGTCACCCTAGTCACCGATTCAGGTTTGGAGTTCTTGGTTTCAGAACCAACCAAAATTTGGAAGAAGGAAGTTATTGAATTTCTTACTGGAGCGTCTGTAGATGACTCAGGCTACAGAATCAAGGCAAGGGTGCATGGCACCAAGGTCAAGATTTCACCCAAGTCTTTGAGAAAGGTACTTCAGCTACCTAAAGTCCAGGAAGAAGAGGAAGTAACAACATCTAAGACCAGAGAAGCACTTACCTGGTGTGGTCTAGATCCTAAGCTGAAGATAGGATCAGTATTCAACAGGAGAGGAATGAATACCCAAGGAAAGTTTCTGTCAGAAGTTGTGGGTAAAGTTATCCTCAGTAAACCTGGAGGGCATGACAGGGTGTCAGCCTCCATGTTCAGTGTTATGACCAGAATCATCTTCAACCTCAAAACAGATTGGTCAATGATAGTATTTGAGAAAGTTAAGGAGAGTCTGAAGAAGCCCAATCTGGGCAGGATACTAAGTCTCTACCTGGCTGGTACAATACCAGAGGTCATGAGCAATGCTGCTGGAGCTAAAATCAATCATATGAGGAGGATGGATATGAGAATACTTTCAAGATGGGAAAGAGTACTGTCTAAGGAAGTTCCTACTCCAGAGAAGCCAGTTTCTAAGAAGGATTCCCCTCCAAGGAAGAAGAGAAAAACTGATGTTGTGGCCCAAGTATCCTCAAGCAGTTCTGGAAGTGAAGAACAGGTGGTGTTCACACCTGATGATCAAGAGGAGGAGATAGTAGAAAAGACCCCTGCTGCTAAGGATGTGGCTGAGACTCAGGGGGAGCTGCCTCACACTAGTCCCATCCCTAGGGATCTAAGCCAGGGGGAGCTTCCAAGTGTAGAAGAACCATCTACACTGGAAAGTGAGCAAGCTACAATAATTATCCAAGAGGTACTTTCTGACCTCAATACTTTAGATTTTTCTATAATAAATTCTGATTTGTCTGATGTCCATCAGCAAAATCAGCAAGCAACTCAAGAATCAGATGTTGTTCTCCAAGACACATCTGCTGTAGTTCATGTACCCAGTACATCTCCTGCACAGTCTCCTCCTGAATACACAATGGAAGATCTATTTCTGAATCTAGAACAAGAGGATTTTGACATGGACAAGACTGCTGCTGATGAAGAGAAGAATGCTGCTACTGACGAGAAGGGTGCTGCTGTTGAGGGGGAGAATCTGGAAGTTCAGGAAGATCCTAAAAGGCTAGATACTGAGAAGGCACTAGATGTGCAAGCTGACAGACCCTCAAGCCCTAAGGATAGGGTAAATATAGCAAGTACTTCAGAATCTGAGAATGATGAAGCTGAGCAAGATAAGAAGAAGAAGTTCTTTGTATTCAAAAGAAGGAGTCAGAGCTATAAGAAAACTCTACAAACTGTTGCTCAACACTCCTTAGTCCAACAAGCTCCATCAACTGATTACAGTGCTCTACTGCTTGCAATGCAAATTAAGATGGATGAACAAAGGAAGGCTATAGAAACTTATGTTGATGAAGGGAACAAGGCACTTCAATCGGATCTGGCACAGGGCATCAAGTCAATAAGGTTTGAAATGAACCTTAATAAAAAGGAGATGACTGATTGTTTTACAAAGGGTGCTAATGCAGTGGTCTATCTGGCAACCCACCAAGAGAAAATAAAGACTCAAGTGGATGATATAGCACTAAAGCAAGGCTATGTGCTGGAGAATCAATTAAGAATGAATGATAATTTGACTGCATCCTACAATGCAATAGTCACTGAACTGAAGAGTAAGTCTACTGAACCTTCCACATCATCTGCTGCTGCCAAAGCTGATTTTGATAAACTCTTTCAAGCTAAGCTTCTTGCTGTCAAGACTGCCATACAAGATTCACAGAAAGCAATCTCTGAACAACTTACCAAGCTAAAACCATTCTTTAAAGAGGGGATCAGGTACTTGGATGGTCAAATCCGATTCCAGAAGGATGATATAAGAGATCATGTTGCTCAAGAAGTCATAAAGGGGGAGAGAGTGTTAGTCAAGGCTAGTTCTGAACATGCAAAATGGATATCAAATTCCATCAGGGCTACACTTGGATATCCTCCCCTGTGTGATGACAATGAAGTTGCTGAATCTGGTCTTAACCCTGCCTATTTTGGAGGTGAGCCACAAGAAATAGCTCAAGTCATTTATCCACCTCCCGATTTTGAAATGATTCATGCAGAGGTGAGCACTATGTATAGCCCATCTGGGGCAAGGACAATGTCCATTTAGAAAAGGTTGTTCAACCTATTACAGCAGCTATGCAAGAGGCTATGGACAAAGAAGAAGAGACAAGGCTGTCAAAGAAGAAGTTCAGGGAACTGGCTGAGCAAAAACCAGATTTTGAACAATGGAGCCCTACTTCTAGGAACATCATTCTCACAGCCTGGAAAGCAGCCAAGGACAATGCTCATGAAAGGAATAAATGGTTCTCAGAAGCAGAATGGAGGAAGCATGAGATCAGGCAGGAAGCCATTGTCCAGTATAGAAGGAAGGCTAAGATGGGAAAGCTAGCTCCTACAGCTGTGGAGCCTAGCAAGTACTTTCCTAAGCCCTATCATTATTTTGAGAGACAAAAAATCAAGGCTGAAGAACTAAAGAAGAAGGACTCCAAAGGCAAGAAGCCTGCTGATGCTGATCCTACTACTACTGCTGCTGCCAAAGCTCAAGTTAAAGCTGGAAAGGGAATAGTTATCAAAGAACCTGATCTGAAATAGATTAGGAATTTAACTTGAAGCTTGTTGTAAACTTTTAAATGAAAAACATTTTTGTACAACATTGAAAATGTATAAGGAACTATGTTAGAACAATATATGATAAATATATTATGATTGTTCTGAAATATGTCTGTTTCTTATTTGTTCTGGAATGTTGAATGTGTATATGTGTGAAGTTTTACATGTTCATGTTAACCCTGCTGATTATAATTTGCTTTTCATCATTTTATAATTTTTTAATTATGAATGGTGTATATCATTGACTAAGGGTTATGACTTCTCCAAATAGGGGGAGATTGTTGGGTACATTGGTCAAATGTACCTGATTTGAAGAAGCCTCACCTAACTCAATGATATACATCATAATGTATTTGATATGTGTTTGAGTTACTTGTGCAGGTTAGGTATTCACTAGACTGAAGCCAAAAAATTTCTAAGTCCATGTGTCGACACCCAGAGGGAAAGTGTCGACACTTGAGAAAGCTTGTGTCGACACCCAGACAAGCAGTGTCGACACTTGGAGTCATTGTGTCGACACCTGGGATGAAGAGTCGACATCAGACACAAAGTGTCGACACTTGGAGCAGTGTCGACACTCAGTAAAGAAGTATGCAGAAAAGCTGTGTCGACACTTAGCAGAAGTGTCGACACCTAGAAGAGCTGTGTCTACACCAGAAAGTGTCGACACTTGGAGATGTGTCGACACTCAGCAAAAGTCTGCAGAGTCTAAGTACAAGTGTCGACACTCAACACAATGTGTCGACACTATGCAGAAGAGTCATCATTTGAGGAATGTGTCGACACTCAGCATAATGTGTCGACACACAACCAGAAGAGTCAACACTTGAAGTAAGTGTCGACACTCAGCACAATGTGTCGACACTTAGCTAAAGACTCTACACTTGAAGAAGAAGTGTCGACACAAGGAGCTGTGTCGACACTTGGCAAAGAACAGAGAAGTTTATAAAATATTCTAAGTACAAGTGTCGACACTAAGGGAATGTGTCGACACTCAGCTGAAGAAACAAAAGTGAAGACTTGTGTCGACACCAAGAAGCAGTGTCGACACTTGACAGTTTCAACACGTGAAGATGTGTCGACACAAAGGAGATGTGTCGACACTTAGAAGAATACAGTTAAAGAATGAAGTACAAGTATTTGTGTCGACACTCAATTTCAGTGTCGACACATGCAGAAGAATCTGTGTCGAGACATACAAGGAATTGTGTCGACACCTTGTAGACTTGTGTCGACACTTACATAACATATGTCAACACATAGTCTATAAGTGTCGACACTTAAGAACAGAAAGTCTCGACACTATCTGACAGTTAGAGAATTTCAAGAAGTGACTGGTTGACAAGACAGCTGCCGATCCAGCCAGTCTACATCAACTGTCAGAGAAATCAGAAGTCTGTTATGAACCGGACCAGCCGGTTACCATGAAGGAAGCCTATAAATAGGCACTCATAGATTACAGAAACAGATTTGAGAAGGGTTGTTGTTGATACAACTTGTGAGAATATTCAAAGTGGTTGATCAGATTAAATCAAGAAGTGATTCACAGAGGATCAACACAAGAAGGTCTGTCAGTTCAACTGCAGATCTAAGAAGTTGGAGAGAGAGAGCTCCAATCAAGAATTCAGTCTTTGGAACTAAGGCTGAGAAGAAGGATTCAGAAACATCTGGATCTCAAGAAGCAGAGGTCAAGGAACAACTGCAGAAGATTCAGACTAATTCAGTTCTAACTCAAGAAGCTTTGAAGGAAGCTAAGTCAGTTTGGATCTAACTGAGTTCTTCCAAGAACTCTTCAAATAACTCTCAACTCCTCTCCTATTTTCTGAGTTGTAGAGTTAGCTATTGTATTTCCATTTTAACTTGTAGGATCCATTGGATCTGAGAGAATTGTAAGCCTATATTATAAAGGCTGAGGGTAGGGCTTGATTGCCTGAGTGTAGGAGTTGAAGAACTCTGAGTGTAGGCCTTAATTGGCTGAGTGTAGGCCTGGGTGGCTGAGTGTAGGCCTTTGTGGCTGAGTGTAAGGCTTTGGGCCTGAGGTGTAGGAACCTTGTTGGGTTCTGAGATAGTGGAGAAGTTTGGCCGAATCTAGTACACTGCTAGATAGGCGAAGGGGGAAAGTGGATGTACCCAAAGATTGGGGAACCACTATAAATTAGTGTGTCTGCTGTGCTGTGCTGTGGATTGACTGTTTGATTTCTGTAATTGCTGTTAGCTGTAGTAATCTGTGAAATAACTGTTGTGCTGCCAACAAAGTTTTAAAAAGGTTTAGGTCACCTATTCACCCCCCCCCCCCTCTAGGTGTTTAGGTACCATATCTTTCAGAGGTAGTGGGCACCTTGAACTCTATCTTCTTGTCACGAAAGGTTTTCTTTGCTTACACATTCTTCAGGTCTTTCTCCAAGGACCGGGCCGTGTTAACCAGGGTCAAGAAACCCTGCGTCATAGGCCTCGAGAGCAATAGCCTCAGGTCATCCCTTAGACCTTCATAGAAATGGTTGGTCTTACGCTCCTCATCCGCGAACGTAGAGCAAGCATACCGACCCAACCGAGTAAACTCGTGGAGATACTCATCCACACTACTCTCTCCTTGTGTCAGCCTCTGAAACTCATTCTCCATAGTAATCCTCTGGGTCGAAGGAAGGTACCTTGCCAAGAACAGTCCCGAAAACTCTTCCATCGGGACGTCCGTGAGTTGTCTCCCCCTCAAGTGATGGATCTCCAAACCTTCCCACCACAGTCTAGAATCACGATCCAGAAGGAACGTAGCTATAGTGATAATCTGCCACTCTTCTGTCTCCATCGCCGTTAAGACTCTCTTCACACGGGAGAGCCAGTCTTCAGCTTGAGATGGGGTTCCCAACCCTAAGAATACCAGAGGGTTAAAGCTCATGACATGCTTGAGCTGCCTTTCAGTTGCTCTCCTCGGCACCAAAGGTTCCACTACTACCTGCTCCACCCTCCTTGGCTCAGCCTCTTAAAGAGGTACCTGCTCCATCGCAGGAGCGGGCTGCTACATCTGTCTTGCAGGCTGCGCATTGATCATGGCAAACACTGCTTTGGCCACCAATCATATGGTCTCAGCCGATGGAGGTGTTGCAGGAACATCATTTGGTGCACTACTAGCCTCAAAAACTCGACGTTCTGACGGCCGAGCACCGCTTCTGGTCACCTATAGTTGTACAAAACACTGTTAAGAGACCATACATAATTGCAACAAGCAATTATAGGAACATGTAGGTTCCTCCAACACGTGTATTTTCATTCCTAAGTGGACATTCATGGGTTCTTTTGATGTTATAACGATGATGCACACACATGTGCTCACAACCCCTTAAAACGAATTCGCCCACGAATTCATTTAATCCTGACTGAAACTTGTAATCTGATACCAAATTGTAACACCCCCTATCTGTCACATAGCATATAGCAGTATGTCCGGCCAGGGCACGACGCTATATACCACAGACAGATCGGATGGTTACTCAATGTAAACCATCCAACCAATAACTAACGTCCTACACAGAGTCATTCTAGCGGAAGCAAATTAAAGCTACAATATTAAGAACCCATCCATAAGCATGGATGTCCACTAATCAAAAAAATATGAATGAAGGTACAATACACAAGTACAACGGCCTGAAGACCTTACAATAGTTTACTCAAATATAAGTGTTTTTGAAACCTCGGTACGCAGGTCGACAATACATGAATAAAAGAAAACACTCAAAATTGGGCCTTCGAGGGCCGGCTCAGCAACTTGGGCTTTAACCCGCTATTTTACACTCGGCTCCACAGCACCTGCAAGAAACAATCCACCGCACGGTGGAAAACAAAGGAAACGGTCAGCTATGCTAACCAAATTATAACGATTCTGCCCCCAACTCGGGGCGGCGATGCTCCTTCCCTCCACTTTGTTAGCATAATCAGCAGTATAGTGTATCAACGAATCAACACAGGCGTAAGCACACACGGCCACACACCCCGTGCATTCAGGGCACATTCTCGGTGAACAGGCCAATGTCAAGTCAATTTAAGCCATAGACATCGTGATCTCACCACCGCCACCTAGACGGCCAATCTCGTGAGCATTTAGGTCCTTCCGGCCGATGTCATGTCAATTTAAGCCATACACAACCCGATACCTCCTATCTATGCCAACGGCAATTCCCACGCAGCTTTAGGTCGCTTGTACCGAACGATATAGACCGGGCACAGTTCCGCTTAACCCGTTGCACACACTGCAACGTCAATTTAAGCCATATGCGCGGGTTAGCTCCCCGAGTCCCAAATCGTTTACACACATCACATAACCCAGTTATGTTCAAGTTGGCTTCCAGGCCACCATGTTGCTTGAATCACGAATCTGCCTAGTTTTTCAGGAGCACCTTCGAGTTAATCCCCTAAGCTCCCTGTTGCAATCTACCGTGTAGAAAACCCGAAAAACAAACATCCGCACGGAGTCTTCTTCGGCCATTTATGCAATGCACATCACCGATCTAGACCAACTTATCTGGGTAGGCTTCACACATCATGCCTATGTCCGTTCTCGAATACGGACTCTACATGTACATAACGGGGACTATTCATGTCTACCCTAAGGAACGCCTCAACTCAACGCAAACTCGCGAGAGAGGGCTTCCTATACAAAGGAAAAGAGAGCTTCATATGCTCAAGTAGAGAATTGTTACCCTAGCATTCTTCCTTGGTGCCATGGAAATGTATGCGGATGAAAAGCTCTGAAATCTCCTTGCCTCCATAGATCCGAATTCGGTTCGCGATTCGGGGCTCCAAAGCTCCGTCGGTGACCGAATCTAGGCTTCTTCTTCTTCCTTGATCTCCACTCTCTAGAACTTAGAAAGAGAACCACTCAAGTAAAAAGAGGGTTTCAATGGTCTAATCTCAGGTATATCCCATCAGGAACAACCCCCAGCCATCGGATCCCAAAATAATGAAACGAACGGCCATGATCCGGCTTGAAATCCAAAAACTGGGCCGAATACGGCCTGCGACACGCCTGTGTCCAGGGTCGTGTCCCCCATTCGCTGTCGAAACCGACGCGTCCTGAAAAGTACACGGGCACCCGACACGCCCGTGTCAGATTTGACACGCCCGTGTCGACCAGTACACGGCCATGTCTTTCCATCGACACAGATCCAAAACAACCCGTGGGGGACACGGGTACTTCGACATGCCCGTGTCAAATTTGACACGCCCTTGTCCACTTGACACGACCCATGTGCTAACCTGTATAATAACCCCTGCCACGGCTCGACCTCATCTCGTGAAGGACACGGCCTGTGACACGCCCGTGTCACAGACCGTGTTCGATGCTCGACGATCGTCGACTCCAAAATTCGTCGACCTCTCGGCTAGATCGTCGACCCGAGCATGAGACGCTGTGGGACACACCCGTGTCCCAGGCCGTGTAACCCCTACCAAATTCCAAATTTGGTCTGAAACGCTACTCTTCGCTCTTTTGAATTTTGGGGCATTACATCTAGCTCAGCTTTTGTCTTGGGAGGGGAAGCGCTTTAAGATCTTCCGAGTGTATGGTGAGACCTCTACGTTATAGCCCAAGGTCTATTCTCTAGTTCCAAGTGTCCGGTCAGGAAGTATAGTTTGGGAGAAGTAGGTGGAAGCTACCCCGTTGTGTCCGAACTCTTCTTGAGACAAAGTTTTGGTTTCAGCATTTTTTGTGTGGTGAGAATGGAACAAAGCCTGCACAAGAAAATCTTGAGCTAAGCTTCATGACTAGAGGTGAAGGAGACGGAAATGACTCGGGCAACCCACAACCAATGGAGAGTGGGGTTTCAATGGGGATGTTTGAAGAATTCAAGAGGGAGATCTTGCAAACCCTACATCTCATATTCTCCGTAAGAGGCGAGTGCTCGACATCGGCCATTCCTGTGATCATGTCCCAGTAGTTAGGCAGGAATGCCCCAGGTCATTGGCCTAGGAAGGAAGTGGACATGGAAGGGGGAGAGTGAGACCTTGTCGGGCGAGATCAATTCTCCAGCCCAGCGAGTGTGGAGAGATCCGGCGATATGTCCACATGAGATGGGTCCTGTTAACCCAGAAATCGGCGATCCTTCCCAAGGTAGCCAGCTGGCTAGTCGCGCTCCTTAGATTCTCCCTTTTGATCGCGACAATCCCCAGCGTAGGCGTACAGTTTTCCCTATCCATCTAGGTCCCCTTGCAACCGCGTGCCCTGCGGGACGGCGGGTTGTTCCCATAGCTCACCCTCGCAGGCCATGCGGTTAGGCCCACTAACCGTGCAATACTTTTCTTTGCAGGAGTCTGCCAACAGCACCACCAGGGGGCGTCCCAGTCCGCCGAAGTGGGGGCGGCCTCTTGCCGCCGTCCTTTGAGGCCGCCCACCAGGGGCGGCCTCCCTGCCGCTCGAGGGGCGGCGACCTCCTGCCGCCATCCACCGAGGTCGCCCACCAGGGGCAGCCTCCGGCTGCCAGGCTGCCCACCCGGGGCGGCCTCTGCCCGCCAGCCTGGCGCACTCCACCCGGAGTCCGCCCAGGCCGGTCGCTAGGGGGAGGCCCAGCCTTGCCAGGCGTACTCTACCCGGAGTCTGCCCAGGCCGCCCGCTATGGGGCGGCCCTAGCCTTGCCGGGCGGACTCCACCCGGAGTCCGCCCAGGCCGCCCGCTAGGGGGCGGCCCCAGCCTTGCCTGGCGGACTCCACCCGAAGTCCGCCCAGGCCACCCGCTAGGGGGCGGCCCGGCCTTGCCGGGCGGACTCCACCCAGAGTCCGGCCAGGCCACCCTCTAGGGGGCGGCCCGGCCTGCCAGGCGGACTCCACCCGGAGTCCGCCCAAGCCGCCCGCTCGGGGGCAGCCCGGCCTACCGGGCGGACTCCAGCCGGAGTCCACCCAGGCCGCCCGCAAGGGGGCGGCTCCGCTCTTCCGGCCTCTTGCTGCCTGCTTCATTCGCCAACCTGGCGGACTCCAATTTCCAATCCGCGGAGTCCGCGCAGGTCGTCATGCTGACGTCACTGGGCCCCGCTTTTTGAAGATCTTCCCCGGGCCTATAAATAGCCCCTGTTTCCTCTCATTCAGGGGGACCGGAGGTGGAGACAAGTCTTGACAGCAGACCCTGCGGACTCAGTTTTCTTGTCCGCGCAGTCCTCCACCAGCTTGCCAGCAGACTCTGCGGACTCCGTTTTCCTGTCCGCGCAGTCCTCCATCAGCCTCCAGCAGACTCTGCGTACTCAGTTTTCTAGTCCGCGCAGTCCTCCACAGCTTACCTGCATCTTGCCAGCAGACTCTGCGGACTCAGTTTTCCAGTCCTACAGAAGCTATCAGCCTCTTTTACTTAGTCTCTGGCAGCTTCTTTTCTCTGCTCTCTGGCCACTTCTTCTCCCTTAGCCGCCAGCTTCCCTTTGTACCCCTTTAATGCTTTGTTGTGAAGGTGTACTTGTAAGCTTGTAACCTCTCGCTATTAATCAAAGGAAAGCCCGTCGCAAGAGTGAAATTTAGGCCGCGACGGGTGAAGTGTGATGTTCCGCTGCTAGCGGCCCCCCTCTCTCCTCTGCTCAGCAAGCCTTGCTCCTCTGCTCAGCAAGCCTTGCTCCTCTGCTCAGCAAGCCTCTCCTCTGCTCAGCAAACCTTGCTCCTCTACTCAGCAAGCCTTGCCCTCAGCTCAGCTCAGTTCTTCTCGGCAACCAACCTGCGAGTGCAACCGTTGCAGCAACTGTCTGCTCGACAGCTCCTGATCAACCTCCTCTTCCTCTCTTGATCAACCCTCTCTGTTGATCAAGCCTCTCCTCTTCTCTTAGCAGCCTCTCCTCTCCCCCCGCAACCTTATCCTTCCTCCTCTCCTAGCCTGTGAGACCAAAAACACCCCCTCTGTATTAGCTGTGCCCCCGGTGCTGTTTTCGCGCATCAACAGGTCCACTCGCCCAGTGGGAGGAGGGAGCTCTTTCAGTGAGTTGATCCTCTTGGCCGCAGTTCTAGAGGAGTTCAGGGAGCCAGAGATGTCTTACTACACAGGCAGAGATGATCCGGTGCAGCATGTACAATGGTTTGAAGATGACGTCTCCAACAGGCAGATGTCGGATGCCTTCAAGTGTCGACTCTTCACGATCACCTTCAAGGAGAAGGCGAGGGACTAGTTTCACCAGCTTCCCATGACCTCGATTTACTGCTTTAAAGATCTACGTCGGGGCTTCTTGCTGAGTTTCTCGATGTCAAAGAAGAGAAAGAAGGGAGTTGAGTTCCTTTTTGCAATTAAGTAAGGTTCAGAGGAGATGCTGGGGAGTTATGTGGACAGGTTCCAGGAGAAGGTTTTTTGGTTTAGGAGGTACCAGGGTATACCCTAATGTTAGCCTTCACCCTTGGGATCTGTGAGGGGTTTTTTAGGGTGGAGATGAAGAGGGACCCCCCCCCCCACCCATATTTTGAGGATTTGATGGAGAGGGCGGTAAGGGAGATCAAGGGAGAGGCAAAAAACCCGACGTTAACCAAGAAACTGGATAGACTGGGGTCAGGAGAAGAGAAGGAGCGGGGAGGAAATAGGCAGCAGGAAGTAAGGAGAATAGATGAACCCAGAGATCAAGGGTTCCAGGGGCATCAACCAGGCTGTGGATGTACAGAACCACCCAACCGTCTTACCTGGAGGCCCCTAGGAGGACCAGTTCAAGTTCAAGGAAGAGGAGTCCATGGTGGGGGGAATTACCATGAGTGGAAAGGGCGGTTCAACCATCCGGGGTGGAGACATGGCCTGAGGCTTCCCCTCCCCCCACATAAGCAAGCTATGGTAATCATACACAAAAGAGGAGGAAGAAGAGAAAATGGAAGAGGATGAAGAGGGGGAAGAGGGGGAAGAGAGGTATTGTCTCACTATGACTTCCACTAAGAGGAAGGTCATGCAATGATCACCTACCCAGAGTGCTTAGAGATTAAAAGAGTAAGAGTTCCAGTACAGTAGAAGCTAGTAAGGATCGAGGAGGTGCTTCACAGAGAGGGGATAAAGGATAGTTGTGAGGACTGGGTTGACACTAGTGGCCAAGGACAGATTGGGGTGGTCTATGGAAGAGTGGGAATTAAGGCAACCCATAAGTACAGCATATAGACAATGTTTAAAAGGAGCGTCTTCTCGACCTCCCAACCCCATACCCGGGGGATAATATTACCTTCTCATCAAAAGACATGTCAAACTATGAGGGACCATTCTGAGACGCCTTGGTGATCCAGACATTAATCGAGAACGTCATGGTCTCTAGGATTTTGGTTGATAATGGGAGATCCGTGAATGTAATCTTCAAGAAGGCCTTCGATGTGATGAAAGTGGAGGCAAGGAGGGTGTTTGTTAAATTTTCTCAACGTGGTCAGCAAGATAGCCCAAACGCCAAATTAATATCTTCGGAACTACCCAGTTCGCACGCTGAACCTGCGGAAAACCCAAGGACTAGAGGTTTCACCCAACAAAGCAATGGAAGCACAAGAAGGTCTTTTTATGCATTCACTTCTTTACAATCCGAGGCATACATAGCGAGACATGATTTCGCTAGTATTACAGCTGTAAACAGAAAGAACCAAAAAACAAGCCGGGCGGACAGCACTCCAGTCCGCCGAGACCGCGAGGTCGCCGAGACTGCCGAGACCGCTGAGCTCGCCCAAGCTATGCTGTAATCCGCCGAATACCACGGAGTCCGCCGAGACCGCGAGGCCGTGCGGACACACCGTTATTCGCCTCCTGCTGAACCTGAACTGAGGAACTCCCCTACCCTCCTGAAGCCGGCGGACAGGTTATTGAAGCTGGGAAAGTTGAAACAGAACTGACAAGTCGCAGAGCAACCTCCTGCTGAGTCCGCAGAGACCGCACACTTCCAAGCACTGACCGAAGTCAAAGCCAAGCTCCTGGCTCCTTGAAGTTATCCGCGCGACCTGCACACAGCAAACCGTCAGCCTGAATCAATCCGCGCGGACTGGAAAACACAGACCGCAGTACTCGCTCAACCCAATTTACTGTTCACTCACGTTACTTCGGTTACTGTAGATGTGCCAGGGGGGTCCTATTTATAGGCCGGGTGAGGAGTGTGGTCACCGCCCAAGAGATAGCGACACCGCCCCAGTCCGCGCGAATACAACCACCGTCCGCTGAGTCTGCATGGACTTAGCCGGATACCAAGGAAACCGCCAGGAGCAAGGCAACCATTGACGAACCCTCTCCAGTCCGCCTGAGCTAAGCGGACAAGGCATCAGCCCGCAAAGCTCCAACCACTGCAGGACAGCAACCCCCTTCAATGGCTGTCCGCACCAACCCGAGGCAGTCCGCAAGACCCACACCTCAATCCGCCACAAGTCCACGACCAAAGGCAGCTAGCAACAGACCGCCCGGTCACAGCGGACTCGGCGGATACGGCGGACACCATGAACTTGGCACAAGGTGCGACCAAGCCCAAAACCATCAAGGAATAATGCGAGCATGGCGGACACAGTTTCTCGTCCGCCAAATACCCTAGCACAGACCGCAACCAGTCCGCGAGCACCTCGCACTTGTCCAAACGCAGAAGCTTCCTGTCGGACTCCAAATACCAGTCCGCCAACCGGTCTCCACAGCAAGACCTGCTATAACACCAGAACTTGACAAGGCCTCAGCCAAGCTCTAGGCTCAGTCCGCAACAGCCAAAACCGCGGACACGTCAGTCCGCAAGGCTTCCCGCGAACTCGAACCAACCCGCCAACAGCGCAAGCTTGCACCCGCGGCGACTGAGCAAAGCACCAGTCCGCAAGCCTCTTTATCCGCAGATATCAGGCCGCCCCAAACCGCGGACTGCATGCAACACCCGCTCAACACAGCCGGCTTCCACCAGACTTTTCACCAGGCCGCAAACCTCAGTCCGCCCAGTCCGCCCAGTCCGCCAAAGCTGTCCGCCAAAGGCCGCGCGGCCTGTCCCGTCACCCACTTCCACTTCACAAATTTCAACACTCCCCCTTGAAGTGAGAAGTGGTGACCAAGCCCAGCAAGCTGCGAAAGCGTTCAAAGGGCCCCTTCGACAGTGGCTTCGTGAAGATGTCAGCAAGATTATCTTCACTCCGAACATGCCCGACCAGCAGAGATCCTTCCAACACCTTCTCCCTGATGAAATGGTGATCAATCTCTATATGCTTGGTCCTGGCGTGACACACTGGATTGTTAACCAGCTTGAGAGCACTCTCATTGTCACCCCGAAGTAAAGTAGGCCCTTGCACTTCTTCATGGACATCCTCTATAAGTCTCCTCAACCAAACGGCTTCCCGAGCAGCCAAGGCCGAAGCCTTATACTCCGCCTCCGTGGTTGAAACCGACACCGAGTCCTGCTTCTTGCTACACCACGAGATGCTGGCTGAACCGCAAGTGAACACATAACCCGAAGTAGACCTCCGATCATCCGAATCACCGCCATAGTCAGCATCCGTGTACCCGAGCAACGCAAACTCCGCATCCATTCCATAGAGGAGTCCCATCTCAGAAGTCACCTTGACATACTTCAGAATTCCCTTCGCCGCCATCAGATGAGATTTCCTTGGTTCAGCCATATACCGACTTACTCGGCCAACAGCATAAGCTATATCCGGCTTTGTAATCGTCAGATAGATCAAGCTCCCAACAAGAGCCCTGAACACCAAGGGATCATTAAGAACCCTTCCCTCATCTTGTCGAAGCTTTAGCCCAGGTTCCAGTGGAGTAGAGCACTTCTTCCATTCGCCCATGCCAAACCGCTTCACAATACGATCAGCATATCCCTTCTGGCTAATGAGAATCCCGCACTCCTTCCTCTCCACTTCCAGACCGAGAAAGTGATGCAACTCTCCCAAGTCCTTCATCTCGAAGCGTATAGCAAGCTCAGCCCTGAGCCTTGCTACTTCCTCCTCCGAATTACCTGTGATGATCATGTCATCCACATACAGTAGGACCAAGACCCTTAGCTCTCCCTTCTTCTTGACGAACAAGCTAGAATCCGAGTTAGAAGCAAAGTATCCACAGAATTGCAGGTACTCTGCAATCTTCCCATACCACGCTCTAGGAGCTTGCTTCAACCCGTAGAGAGCCTTCCTGAGTTTGCAGACATAGTCCGGATGCTTCTCAGAGACAAAACCAAGCGGCTGATCCATGAAGATATCCTTGTCAATCTCTTCGTAAAGAAAGGCATTCTTCACATCGAGTTGCCACAACCTCCATCCCTTGCTAGCAGCCAAGGCGATCACCACTCTTACAGATGTCATCTTCGCAACTGGACTAAATGTCTCCTCATAGTCTTCTCCATACTGCTGTGAAAATCCTCTAGCGACCAGGCGAGCCTTGAAACGATCAATGCTCCCATCAGCCTTCTTCTTCAACTTATACACTCACTTGCAAGTTACCGGAGTAATGCCATCAACCTTGGGCACAAGGTCCCAGGTTTCATTCTTCTTCAGAGCATCAATCTCCTCCTTCATGGCACCTTCCCACTCCTTTACTCCAGCGGCCTCGTTGAAGTTTGCAGGCTCTTGCTCATCCAGAGGACCTGCAAAGAAGCAGGAGACAAAGCTCACTGCATTCCCTTCACAGTACCGAGCCGGTGGCTTAACCACCCTCTTCGATCTCCGAAGACATGGCTCCTTGCTCACGGCTTCCGTTGCTTCTTCAGGCTCCACTCCTACCTGAGGCAAGCATTGAGCAGTGCTCCCCCTGCTTCCTGAGCCAGAAGGCTCAGCCTCGGAGTTCGAAGCAACAGGAGCTGCTGGTGAAACAGCAAGCTCCTCTTCCAAGCCTTCAGCAGCCACCATCGGTGCTTCATCAACCTTGCTACTTCCGGTTAGCTCCACCGAGCCACCTCCATATGACGTCAGCTCGTCAAAGACAATGTCTCTTGACACCACGAACTTCTTCGTCACAGGGTCCATACATTTCCATCCCTTCTTCCGCTCATCGTAGCTAACAAAGACAAGTTTCCTTGCCTTCGCATCCAGCTTTGTCCGTGAAGCATCCGGGACATGCACATAGCAAGTTGAACCGAACACCCGAAGGTGTCCAACACTCGGCTTCTCCTTCAGCAACAGCTCAACAGGAGTCTTCATGTTGATAGGGCTGAGTGGCATTCGGTTGATAACATAAGCAGCAAAAGACATTCCCTCCGCCCAAAAGGACCTTGGGATATCTTTCGCATGAAGCCAGCATTTGCAGGTCTCCGTCAGATGACGGATCTTCCGCTCCGCTACCCCATTTTGTTGTGCAGTGTGAGCACAAGTAAGCTCCCGTTGGATCCCGTGCTTCCTGCAGAAGTTAGAAAACTCGGAGGAAACAAATTCACCCCCGTTATCAGTTCTAAGCTTCTTAATCCGCAAGCCAAGCCGGCCTTCTACCAACTCCTTGAACTCCACGAACAAATGGAAGGCTTCCGACTTCTCCTTTAAGAAGTACACCCAAGTATACCTTGAGTAGTCATCAACCAAGACAAGCATATATCTGCTTCCTCCAAGGCTGGCAGTAACAGTCGGTCCCATCAGGTCGCCATGAATACACTCCAGTGGTATCTTGCTCCTTGTTTGTGATTTATCAAATGGAAGGCGATGTGCCTTACCATATTGACAGCCCGCACAAACATGCCCATCACCAAAGGAGGACAACATCGGCAACCCCCTCACCAGACTTCTACTAGCCATCGCCTTCAGCTTGTCCATGCCAACATGCCCCAGCCTCTCATGCCAGATAGCAGCACTATCATTGGCCCTCATCCTATCAACATAGGCACTGGTGGAAAGAACAAACAAGTTCTTCACCCTCCTCCCAACATGAGCAACATCAGCCTTCACTGCTGATACGTTGCGAAGGAACCTCACGTCTGTTGGCCCAAACAGAACGTGATACCCAGCGTCCACCGCGTTGGTCACCGAGAAGAGGTTCTTCCTCATGCCCGGCACGTGATACACACTCCTTAACGTGAGTGGCCCCGGATCACTACCCAAAGACACGACCCCCTCCTTCTCTACTGCATAAACAGTATTATCAGCAGTGATAATAGCTTCATTACCTGAGTAAGCCTGCATGGAGATGAACTTTGACTTGTCTTCGGTGAGGTGATGACCATACCCGGAGTCGACGATACACTCGCTGTTGAAGTCCTCAGCAGATAAGGCCCGGACACAAGTGCCCGTCATGAAAGCTCCTCCCCATTCTGCTTCTTCACTTCTTGAGCAAGCTTCCTCCTTTCCCGCAGCATGCCCAGGCTGCAGTTTGACCTTGCAGTCCCGCTTGAAGTGCCCTCGCTGATGACACCGGTAGCACTTCAGATTCTTCTTCCAGTCCTTAGGAGCATTGCTCCTCTCCGGCGGATACGAAGTTGAAGTCTCCTTCTCACCAGCGGCCTGCACCTTCTTCTTCTTCCCTTCCCATCCCTTCTTCTTGCCTGAGAAGAGGGCTTCGCTGCCTTCCTGATTCAGGTATACTCCAGCCATCTGCCTTGCTAAGCTCTCCTGCGAGGCAAGCAGATTCTCCAGCTCCAGCAGAGACAGCTGAGTAGCCCATCCCTGAACAGATGTGACAAAGGCCACATACTCCTTCCGCAAACCGCGGATAATGTGCCTTTTCATCTTTGCCTCAGAGATAGGCTCATCAGGATCCAGTGCCGATAGCTCAGCACACAAGCTCTTCATCTTTAAGAAGTATTTGGAGATGGAAAGGTCTCCCTGAGTTGCCCTGGCCAACTCATTCTCCAGGAACTGCAGCCGCGCCACATTCTTCCTATTGAACAACTCATCAATGGTTGTCCAAATATCAGCAGCCAACTCACATCCAATGATGTGATCAAACAGCTCCGGAGAAACAGCTCTCTTCAGAATGAACTCTGCCTTAGCATTAGTTCTTCTCCAGAGCCTCACCTGCTCAGCAGTTCCAAACGCAGCAGTAACTTCCTGTCTATCGTCTCCACCGACGACTTCCCACAGCTCCTCGCCTAGAAGATAACTCTTCATGCACGACTTCCACTTCTTGTAGTTAGTCGGCGTTAAGAGTTCAATGCCAAGACCTCTTGCAAGACTTCCTTCCATTGCAAACACCTGTTGGTACCCTTCAGCAGCTCCGAGCAACAACACAGGTTGATCACCACTCAATCACTGAGTAACAACACTGGCTGACTTCCGCTCACGCAACTGATCCCCCGAAACCTCAGCAACCTCGCTCTGATACCATGTTAAATTTTCTCAACGTGGTCAGCAAGATAGCCCAAACGCCAAATTAATATCTTCGGAACTACCCAGTTCGCACGCTGAACCTGCGGAAAACCCAAGGACTAGAGGTTTCACCCAACAAAGCAATGGAAGCACAAGAAGGTCTTTTTATGCATTCACTTCTTTACAATCCGAGGCATACATAACGAGACATGATTTCGCTAGTATTACAGCTGTAAACAGAAAGAACCAAAAAACAAGCCGGGCGGACAGCACTCCAGTCCGCCGAGACCGCGAGGTCGCCGAGACCGCCGAGACCGCTGAGCTCGCCCAAGCTATGCTGCAATCCGCCGAATACCACGGAGTCCGCCGAGACCGCGAGGCCGCGCGGACACACCGTTATTCGCCTCCTGCTGAACCTGAACTGAGGAACTCCCCTACCCGCCTGAAGCCGGCGGACAGGTTATTGAAGCTGGGAAAGTTGAAACAAAACTGACAAGTCGCAGAGCGACCTCCTGCTGAGTCCGCAGAGACCGCACACTTCCAAGCACTGACCGAAGTCAAAGCCAAGCTCCTGGCTCCTTGAAGTTATCCGCGTGACCTGCACACAGCAAACCGTCAGCATGAATCAATCCGCGCGGACTGGAAAACACAGACCGCAACACTCGCTCAACCCAATTTACTGTTCACTCACGTTACTTTGGTTACTGTAGATGTGCCAGGGGGGTCCTATTTATAGGCCGGGTGAGGAGTGTGGTCACCGCCCAAGAGATAGCGACACCGCCCCAGTCTGCGCGAATACAACCACCGTCTGTTGAGTCCGCATGGACTTAGCCGGATACCAAGGAAACCGCCAGGAGCGAGGCAACCATTGACGAACCCTCTCCAGTCCGCCTGAGCTAAGCGGACAAGGCATCAGCCCGCAAAGCTCCAACCACTGCAGGACAGCAACCCCCTTCAATGGCTGTCCGCACCAACCCGAGGCAGTCCGCAAGACCCACACCTCAATCCGCCACAAGTCCACGACCAAAGGCAGCTAGCAACAGACCGCCCGGTCACAGCGGACTCGGCGGATACCGGACACCATGAACTTGGCACAAGGTGACCAAGCCCAAAACCATCAAGGAATAATGCGAGCATGGCGGACACAGTTCTCATCCGCCAAACACCCTAGCACAGACCGCAACCAGTCCGCGAGCACCTCGCACTTGTCCAAACGCAGAAGCTTCCTGCCGACTCCAAATACCAGTCCGCCACCCGGTCTCCACAGCAAGACCTGCTGTAACACCAGAACTTCAGACACACCGCAACTCAGCCACAGCACACAGCGCCACCACACCAGCCCATCCCGCCCAGTCCACAACGCACACTCCCTCGCGCCAACCTCGCCAAGCCAACATCGCTGCACCTCCCCGGCGACTCGCCACCAACCCAGCCTCACCCCGCTTGACAAGGCCTCAGCCAGCTCTAGGCTCGTCCGCAACAGCCAAAACGCGGCCAGTCCGCAAGCTTCCCGCGACTCGAACCAACCCGCCAACAACGCATGCTTGCACCCGCGGCGACTGAGCAAAGCACCAGTCCTCAAGCCTCTTTATCCGCAGATATCAGGCCGCCCCAAACCGCGGACTGCATGCAACACCCGCTCAACACAGCCGGCTTCCACCAGACTTTTCACCAGGCCGCAAACCTCAGTCCGCCCAGTCCGCCAAAGCTGTCCGCCACAGGCCGCGCGGCCTGTCCCGTCACCCACTTCCACTTCACAAATTTCAACAGTGTTCGCCCCAAATAGGTCGTTATTCGGGTTCTTTGGCGAAATGAAGGAGTTTGAGTGCAGAGTTGGACTTCATGTGACTCTAGGAGGGGTGTCGAGGAACTGTAGGTTCATCATCGTTGACACTCCGAGCAGATAATGTTATTTTTTGGCATCCCCTCATCAACTCTTTCTGATGTGTTCCTTCGTCATTCAATCAATGCCTCAAGTTCAATAGCGAGGGAGTCCAAATTCAAATCAGAGGCGACCCTAAGGTGGCGAGGCAGTGCTACGTGACTGCCGTCAACAACGTATCGTGGATGGTGGAGGCCAAGGAAGTGGAGAAGGTGATGGAGGAGTGTACGAGGCAAGAGGGAGAAGCTGAGTTTTTTGAGGAGGAGGCAGTAAAGGAGTTGATATGGTTGGGAGAAGAGGAGGTGGTAGAAGCAAGGGAAGAGGAGGTATGTGCCCAGGAGGTAGGGATGGACGTGTCGCTAGAGAATCAGGTTGAGTTGATGGCAATTGAAGAGGATGAGAGGGCGAGTACCGGTTGGATCCATCACCATCATCTCGGGCCTCTCCTTCCTTTCCTCAGTGGCAGGTCGCTCTTGACTGCAGGTGAGTATAAGCTAGCGTTCGCAGAATCCTCTCTGGAGTCCTTCTCCTTTGGAAGTCTTACAAATGAGTGGTCGGAATAGTTTTTAGCCAATATTTCCTGATAGGTGGCGAGTGGAGGAGAAAATATGAGTACCTGAGGAGTAAGCTTGACGGTGGGTGATTGAGTCATAAGGACAGACCCACTAGTTGTCTGGTCACGCCTGATAATTTTAACCTTTTTGTGTTTGTGGGGGGAGCTCGAGGCCTTCCTTGAGTGCCAACGAGCGTACTCTGCAATAGTGGATTTGATCTCCTCTATCACGGTGGTGATGCAATCTAGAGGTTCATTAGAGAGTGACATTATACAGCAGAAGTGGACGTAAAAGTCGAGGGAGGCAGGAAATGTGAAGCCTTCTTATCCCCCTGGTTTGGGGTATATATATAGTGCAGTGGAGGGGGCCCACCAAAATATTCCCTCCAGGTCAGCACGCACTCGTCGAACACTTGAGGTTGGAATTTTCTTTTCGAGCTTAAGTCAATCTCGCAAAGTGCGGGGATTGTGTACAACCCTATGTTTACCGAGTAGGGTCATGAGAAAAGTCCAAGTTATAAATATGCCCTCAGGGTCAAAAGGGTGTCGAGTGGGGCAAATAGACCCACTCGCTTTAGAGAAGTAGGAAGGCAAAGGGCTGGGCGAGTGGGGCAGTCAGTCTGCACTCGCCCCAGATAGCGAGAACTAGATGGGCGAGTGTCGGCTTCATCAAGCACTCGCCCTCAGCAAGGAATGGGAAAGTGTCAGTTTCATCGGGCACTCGCCCTTAGCCAAGAGCGAGCAAGTGGTTGTCATACCCATCTAGTCACTCACCACTCCAGGGGAATAAAACATCATGGCCGACCCGCCTTTGAAACATTCTACATAGAATAATATGTTGGGTCTGCCAATAGCCCCTCCAAACAGTGGAGTTTGCCTATTGATGAACCAATTTGGAGTGTGTTTAGTAAAATTGGAAGGCAGGATTCTGCTATATGCTGGCCAGACTTGGAGGCACCTTTTAGGGTACTGGGTTCTTTTGGCTTCTTCCTCCTCAGGAAGTTTTGGCTGGCTTCGAGTGCCCAGCTCAGCTTTTTTCTTGGGAGGAAAAATGCTCTAAGATCGTTCGAGTGTGTGGTGGGACCTCCGCGCTAAAGCCTGGGATCTGTTCTCTAGTTCCAAGTGTCCAGTCAGGAGTTCTAGTTCGAGATAATGAGAAGTAGGTGCAAGATACCCCCTTGGGTCTGAACTCTTCTTGAGACCAAGTTTTGGTTTTAACATAAGAAGATTGTTGGGAAAAAACCCTTTTGATTTAACTTAACAAATTATATTATAATTTATTTTACAACCTAGAATTATTACTCATGTTGTATAGTGGGGGTAATATGATTATAAATGTCCAAGGAATTCACTAAAGTCAAGGGCATGAAAAAAGCATATTGAAATAGAGAAGAAAGTCCAGTTAAGTCAATTTGCGTCGACAAGAAGTCGATGCAACATCAAATGGAAGTGAACATCATTTCAACTAGAAGTCGGAGTAACAAGAAAAGATATGTCGACACAGCTTTAAGTAAGAATTCGATGTATGCGACGATATGATATCAATGCAACATCAACTACAAGGTTGACTCGACAAGATTTGAAGGAAGGTATCGATGTAACTCCTACATAAAGTCAACATAGTGTACAGTACAACCCAAAATAGAAATTCCAGAGAATTTAACGAGGCTTATTTCTAGGAAGAATTTATAAAAAAATTATTTCAAATAATTCTAACTGTTAGAGGAAGGCGTAAAGGAAAGAATTCTCTACAAATTTCAGATGAGTAATTATAGAATAATTTTGAAAGAATATTTGAGAAGATTTGAAAGAGAATAATATCATATTTTTTGAAGAAATTTTCTATGAAGAGGAAAATTCAAATTTATTCAAAAATGATATACTCATATGACAGAAGAAGAAATATACAATACACAAAAAGAGAGATACAACAATACAGAACTATTGGGTCTGTTGCCCACAATATCCTAGATTTGAGGAAGTCAATCTTGCCAATGATATACATATAGTTGTAGTTGACAGTGATGGGAAAGGTAGCCTAAATGGCTAGGTAGGTAAGTTCTTACCTAAGTGGGGGAAAGACAGAAAACTATCTAAGTCCGCAGGCATTGAGTAAAAATCATTCACTCAACGCCAGATGACATATAGTGCTGAGTGAAGCCTATTTAGTCAAAGACATAAAGTGGCAAGCATAGAATGTGGCCAAGTCCACAGGCGTTGAGTGATGTCAACACACTCAACGCCATGCAGCAAAAAGGTTGTGAGTCAGGATAATACAGTCAACGCCTAAAGAGAAATGAGCTGAAAAGTGGCCAAGTCCACGGGCGTTGAGTATAGCTCACTTACTCAATGCCTTAGCTTCACAATTGTTGAATATCTAAGTTCTGAGTTCGTCAAACTAAGCCATGACTTCATCGATCTAAGCTTTCACTTATTCGTCAAGCTGAACTCTAAATTCGGCGAACTGAGTTTTTACTTATTCATTGAGCTGAGCTCAAAGTTTGTCGAACTGTGTTTTGAGTTTGTCGAACTCAAACTGAATTCTAAAACAAACAAATCTGTCTAAGGCAGAAAGCGTTGAGTAAGGAGTGGTCACTAAACGCTCTCAACGCCATGATATAGAATTAGTTAAAGCAAAAAGCGTTGAGTGAGGCATGCACACTCAATGCTCTCAATGCTTTAGATGCTAAAGAAGCAGAAATAACTAAGGCACAAGGCATTCAGTGAGTTCTGTTCACTCAAAGATCTCAACGTCATGCATGCAGAAGAGGCTGCAGAAAGAGTTAAGGCAAAAAGCATTGAGTGTGCATTACTCACTCAACGCATTCAATGCCTATATAAATAGATTTGTTTAAGTACTTTGGCGTTGAGTGAAGCTCATTCACTCAAGACCTATTCTACTGATGTTTGATATTGGCTAAGTCCACAGGTGCTGACGTCAGCAAATTCAGCAAAATCGACAACGTCAACTAAGTTCAAATCAAGTATGGAGAAGCTACAGAACACGACAAACTTTGCCAAGAAGCTACTGTATGTCTTATTCTGTTAAATCAAGGAGCAGCTGGAAGCTGCAGGTGGGACCCACTGATCTCTAAGAGTCGTTGATCAGCGAACTATAAGAGGATGAGATGAGCCAAGACACAAGACAACTTTTAGGGGATCATCAATTTCAAAAAGTTTGCAGTCGACTTCATCTTCTTTGCCATTGCTGCATGTAAAAAGCTTGAAGCTCTCTCGTAAGAAAAGGTTCAGATAGTTGTGCAGTCTCCATCAGCCACAGCAGAATCTGAAATAGTTCTGAAGAAAGAAGAACCTTCGGCCTTCGGTAGGTTCAGTAAGCTACTTGAAGACTCAAGATCAACTGATTTTTAGCCTTCTATAGCAAGTTCATGAGTCAGCTTCTGAGTTCCTTCAGCAAAAAATTTCTCTGCTGTGAGGAGAGTTAGAGCGAAAATTTCTTTACTCTATTTGCTGACATTGAGACATTTCTCGGCGTCAAAGTTAATTAAAACATTTCTTGTTGTAGGATCCTTCTGCATCTGAGCTGTAGGGCCTTGGGCCTAAGGTTGGTCATATTTTCCTGTGCTGTAGGAGAGGGATCCTCTCTGAGTGTAGGATCCTGTCGTGATCTGATGTAGGTGAGTTTTACTCACTAAGACGTAGGGTAATATTGCCTGAGCTATAGGAGAGTGAATCTCTCTGAGTTGTAACAGTAAGTTTTCTCTGAGATAGGGCTATCCTCAATAGCCTTAGTGGTAGGGCTTAATTGCCTGAGGTAGGTGATACTCGTAACACTGAGTGTAGGCCATTATGGCTGAGGTGTAAGTCTTGGAGGATACTGAGAGATCCTGAGGGATTTGAGGTGTGAGCTCCTTAGAGCATTGTTTTGGAGAAGTGCCTTAACTAATAGGAAGTTAGCAAGGTGGAAGGAGAGTGGATATACCCATAATTTCGGGAAACCAATATAAAAATACTTGTGTGGTTTTCTGTGATTGTTTTTTGGTTGCAGGTTCTTAAAAAGCTTTCATTTATCACAAAGTAACTCAAGAAGAAACAAAAAACTTAAAAGACCTAGACAAACCTATTCACCCCCCCCCCCACCTCCCTAGGTTGCTAGCTACCTTGAAAGTAAGAACTTTCAAGTGGTATCATTGGGAGGTTGCTCTAAAAGGGATTTAACAATCCGTGTGATCTCCAAAGGTAGCTGCAGATAAGTGTACATGGGCTCTGGAGAGAGCCAGAGAGAGCTGAGTTGCATGAAACTCCCCATCTGCAGGAAGGAGAATTTTGAAATATGGAAAGAGAGGGTGAGGCTATTTATGGAAGCCTATGATCCTAGGATCTTTACAGCAGTCAGGGAGAGTCTTGTCATGCATATGAATGAATCTATTCTAGATGCCAACATCAAAACACCTAAAACATACTCTGAAATGATAAAAGATGAGGTCATCTTAGCTGGCTTGGATAAGAGAGCACAAAACATCATTGTCAGTGCAGTAGATGACTCAACTTTTCAGAACTTTTTTCACTGTTAGACCTCTAAGTAGATGTGGGTCACTCTTGTGGTCTATATGGAGGGTACTGAAGAGGTATGGGATGATAGGAAGTCTCTGCTCAACCAAGAGTATGAGGCTTTCAAGAAAAATCTGAAAGAGAACATAGCTGTCTGCTATGAAAGATTTTTCAGGATCATAAATGAGTTGAAGACCTATGGGAGGGTCTTCAATAATTATGAAATAAATGACAAGTTTCTCAGATCTCTCACTAGAGACTGGGATGCTAAGATCTGCATCATAAGAGAGGTGGCCAAGCTTGTTGAAACTCCTCCCCAAACAGTATTTGGAAAGCTGCTCTCCTATGAGATGTATCTAGCTGCTAGGAAAGAAGAGGAGGCCACCAGCAAATCCCAAGCCAAGGAAAAGTCCTTGGTCTTCAGAGCAAAAAGCATAAGGAACGGCAAGGACAAGATTCTCTCTCCTCCAAAAATACCAGCTAGGTAAGATAGCTCAGTAACATAAGCATTAGATAGCAGCATGCCAGATGAGGATTTTGCAGCCTTCTCCATGCAACTCCAGAGGCTGGTGGAGAAGAAGCATTGGAAGAAGAGGTCTTTAAATTCCACTCATCACAGGAATAATCAGTCCAAGACTTATAGGTATAGTTCCAAACCTAATAAATATAAGTCTTTTAAAGTAGTTTGCTACTATTGCAGCAAGCCTGGCCATATGATAGCTGACTACCTAGAGAAGAGGAAGGAGGCTGAGGAGAAGAAGCAGCAACAGTACAAAGGGAAGAAGGAGATGTCCTTCATTGCTAAGAAGGAAAAGAGTTGGATAGACTCATCATCATCTGATTCTGAAGAAGTGGAAGCCTGCATTAGGCTGGTTGCTTCTACTGCTAATAATAGATCTATTGTAGTAGGAGAAGTCAATACTCTAGTAAGGATAGGGATTAGGGACCCTCTGACACTATCAGAGAGTGACTCAGAGGAGGATGAAGATGCCCATAGCTATAGAGGGCTAATGGCAATGACAGATGAAGAGGGAAACTAGGATCAGCCTGGTCAAAGCGATGTACATCCTTTACCAAATTCTGCTTCTTTGTCATGGTATGAGACCTATACTTGCTCAAAGACCTCTTCAACCAGTGGTGGAGAAGATTCTAGATCTGAAGGAGATGTCAATCAACTGATTGACAAGTATGGAGAACTTCTGAATGCCTTTAAGAAGGTCAAGAAGTTGTCTAAGAACCAAGCTAAAAAGATTTCATCTCTAGGCTTGGGCAGTTGCCCACAGACCTAATAACATCTAATCTT